>OW388304.1:59177789-59422789 GCA_936450465.1 Gibbula magus | reverse complement strand
CTGTTGAGGAAATGAACACGGCGGAAAAAGTCACTGGAAGCGAGCTGGACATTGGTCAAATTTTGGAAGCTCTTCCGGTCAAGGACTTCAGCAGTGGTCAAACAGAGGGGAGGAAGGAAACTGAGGATGAATGCAACGGTCACCAGCAGCATCATGATCGTCGTCTTCCCCATGCTGCTTGGCCGGTGATTTGGTGTTGATTTAACGTCGTTTGAATCCATTAACGCTGAGATGTGTGTTGTAAGTTGTCCCACCCCCAGTGGACCGTTTGGTGGTAAGACTTCAACGTCTCCACTGTCCACAGTCTGACCGATCTTCGTTTTGTCTTGAATACTGCCTGAAATGTCCTCATTCTGTGACGTCAAAGCGTTGTCCTGGCGTTGGTTTGAGTCACCATTCTGCGAAATCGGTGCTTTTGAATTTTCATCTTGATCCCTTGTCACATCCAAAACCGAATTACTCGTTTTCCGAAATTGGGATAGCTGGGTGGTGCCTTTAGGTCTTTGACTCACTTTCGTTCTGAACGTCTTCTGCTTCCTGAGTCTCTTCCAAATCAAGGAGTACATCACGACAAGATTCAAACAAGAACCCGCGAACAACAAAAAGAGAAACCCTAAGTAGATTTCTGAAAACCTTGTTTCCAAGAAGAGGTCAGCAATGGAACATTCTGCAGTCGAGACACCATTGACAAAACCAGTTCTTCTCCCGTTGATGACGACGGCTGGAGAAGCACAACATAAGGATAATATTATACTAACAAAGATGGCGGCTGTTGACTTTCGATGTGTCGTCTGCTTGCCAAAAGGTTTGCAGACTTTCTGAAAGCGGTCAACGGATATGGCAACAAGAATTCCTGCCGAACCTAGACAACCAAACGATTGGAAGAATCTCATGGCAGGGCAGTAGGAAGATTCTCCGAAAGAATACTTAAACCTCAAATTTGCAATTTCGCCTGGCAT
This sequence comes from Gibbula magus, assembly GCA_936450465.1. Classification (NCBI taxonomy): domain Eukaryota; kingdom Metazoa; phylum Mollusca; class Gastropoda; order Trochida; family Trochidae; genus Gibbula; species Gibbula magus. The sequence continues at coordinate 59,421,830 of OW388304.1, read as the reverse complement.
GGCAGCCAAACAGTTGATGAGGTCGATTCCAGTTAGAGCCAATATGAAACGGTTGTTGACCTTTGAGAGGTCAAACCGATAGACGACACACACGAGGAGATTGCCCAAACTTCCGGTCACCATAACAACGGAGAGAAATAAAATGGAGGGCCAGACTTTGGCGGCGTATACGTCGTTGAGGAGATCACGTGTTCCATTCATGTTTTCTTTAATGCAACTGAAATTATATTTATTAAAATACTACAATATGATAGTAATAGTAATTGTATATTGATAAACTGTTAGAATATACTCTTAGAGCGTTTGTTACTGTTTTATTACTTTAAGTAATTATAGTCTCAGATGAGACTGAATTTAATAATTTAACCTAATTTAAATTTAAACCAAAACTTAACAACCATAATCATCAATTAAATTAATGTTTTGTTGAAAAAAACACATTCACTGATTCAATGTAAATATAAAAATAACGTACCTTGTTAGTGGGTCGGGTTTAAAAAATCCGGGTAAGTTTGCGCTGTGTAATTTAACTCGAACTTATCGCTACGTCTCTTTGTCACAGTGTTAAAGCTGGAGAGTGTATGTTTGATGGTTCTCAAATGAATTAGATATATATTTGATATATATATGATGATAACGTTTATTTCTGAAGACAGTTGAAAGAGGATATTTTACAACAAGGAATGACATAAAAACCACACTAGGTTAAAGATTTTAACAGGAGACGTGAAGTCACGAATGTACGCCATATAACAGGACATCGCTGATCCAATCAGACGCGATTGACGCAAGTTATGTCATGTGCGCACGGCAAGCTGCAATCTCAATATAGTCGCATCTATTTAGATGTCTGCATTGATCTAATTTTACTACTAGGACATTGCTGATCCAGTCTGATTGAAATCTTAAAACCGTTTTTCGAGGAATAAAAGTTACAAAATAGTTTATCTAACCGGATAAGAACTCATATCGTTCGGAGGTTTCCTCGCAAAACCGTCTCATAACAGCCCGTAGACTCCCATGTTCTGACGCAATTCAGTTAACCTATCACATGACCTCCAACAAAAGCTTTCGCCGCGAGAAGCTAGGGGCAGATAACTCTAAACAGCTATCCTTTCCTCTGTTCCCAATGCTTTCAAAACTGCGACCATTTAAAAACTGTGATGTGATTGGTCAGCTATTTGACTGAATTTTGTCTGCGCTAAACTGGTAACGAGCATATGGATATGCATATTACTGTTAAAGAATTGTGTAAATCCGCCAGTAGGGCTTTATCAGCATTGTACACTAAATTCATACACGCTGGAGGTATGTCTTATGATGTTACAAATTGTATAATTCACTTGTTGAACCTGTATTGTTTTATGGTGCGAGTATATGGGGAATTAATAAATATAAGGAAGTACAGGTAGTTCAAAATAAGGCATGTAGAATGTTTCTAGGTATTGGTAACAATGATCCAGTGAATGCAATAAGGATTGATATGGGTTGGTACTCTGCAGATGTTTTACAGAAGGTCGAATGTTTTCGTTATATTTTTAGACTTAAATCTATGGGTAACAATCGCATCTCAAAAGTGATACACTTATGGTCTTTTCAAAAAAGAAGTTCTCTATAGATTATAGAGTCTTTATGTTGTTATCTCAATTTAACTGTGGATGTTTACTTTTTAATGACTGGGGTTCCAAACGTTGTATTACTTATATTAAGGATCTCCTAAAAAGCAAGGATGTGGATAGTTGGCGGGCCTCTTTGTGGAATGATGATGGGAAAGTAAACGGTAATAAATTGCGCACCTATCGTTTGTATAAAGACACTCGCTTTGTTGAAAATTATGTTAAACATTTTATGTTCAGAGATCATCGTCGTATTTTATTTCAAATTTAGATTTGGTGTTTTACCCTTGTATATCGAAACCGGCAGATATGCCAAGCCCCCTGTTCCTCTTTTACAAAGGCATTGTAAATATTGTATTATAGATGTTAATGACTCTCATGTACATGTGGTTGAAGATGAGTTTCACTTTTTAATGGAATGTAACTTTTATGATGATCTACGTTTTACTTTGTTTGAAGCTGCTTTAAAGTGTAACTTTCTCTTCTATGATTTAGATGATAATGATAAGTTTTTATATATTATGAATGAGAAAAATTGCAAAATAGTTTAGCTTCTGGAGTGTCAAATATGTTTAAAAGACATGAAATGCAATATACCTGATTTTTCATATGTTTTATTCAAATATTTATTAGCGTAAGATGTGTTTTTTTAGTGTCTCATAGGCCAGTTTGTGGCCCGACGCACTGTTTTATACTATTGTACAATGTATATGTATGTAAAATGTTCTGGTGCGTGTGACACTTAAATAAAAAAAATTACTACTACTACTACTACTGTAATTGGTCAGCTATTTGACTGGATTTTGTCTGCGCTAAACTGGTAATGAACACGCGCCTAAACGGGGTTTTATTAGGCCTTTAGGCGAGGAATCTACAGAACCTGTTCGTATCCCGAACTAGATGCATTATTTTGCAAAGTTTGTTCCTCGGAACAAGGTCGATTTTAATCAGACTGCAGTATACTTATACATGCACAGAAACAGAAATTACACCTCTCATATACAAGCACAGTAATCATATGACCGATTAAATATTACCAACCCAAATTTCCTCGGGACAAGGTATTGCTGACCCATCCTCTTGAGGTTACTCTAGTCTGGTAGTCTCATTGATTGATTGATTGAAAACATATTTTATTCATTTAAGAAATGAATTGGGCACAAGTTGTGAAACTTATAGAAGCCCTCTCCAGGTAATCAACAACTATTTTACAAGGCTAGAATACATAACAAGAAAGTAAGAAATCTACAAGTGACGAAGTGGGTAAACATGTAATATACATTATTAAGGCAAGACACAATTGGAAATGTTATTCTTATGACAAAATGCACTTTGAATATGGTAAATACGTACATTAGTATTAATGTATTATTTGAACCGTTGACTCTTTCCAATGAATTTATGAACATGGTGAAATATGTTTTCATTGACTGTTTGTGGAAGATTTGGGTTTCCATACAGGATTGTATTAATATCAAATTCTGCCTTTAAATTATAAAATCTTTGCTTTAATTCTAAACGAAGATCAGCATGTCTTGGACATCTCAAGAAGAAATGATAAACATCTTCAACTAAAGCACCACAAATGCAAGATTTACTTTCAGATAAATTGACACGATACAGATCACCGTTTAGGGAACTACAAGAATTTCTTAACTTACTGTGTATAATGTTCATCTTCCTATCGCCGAAAAGAAAATATTTTGGGATTTTACATTCTGTTTCAGATAATTTTGCTTTAAATGACGATAATGAATTTGAACATCTTATTTTCGAGGAAAGAGTATTCCACAGATAAGCACAGTCATAAATAAAAGACTTTTGAAGGACTGCAGTTCGAAATTTTGGAATAGATAAATTTGATTTGTTGCGCAAGTTGTAATGAGAAATAGTTTCAGTGGCTGGTGGAAGTAAATTAATCAGATAATCTGGAGCTTGTATATTAATAATTTTGTAAAAAGTACAAAGTTTCTTATTTCCACGTCTAATTTTTAAAGGCAACCAACCAGTTTCTTTGTATAAGCTATCTCTTGAAGCAAACTTTGGTAAGCCAGTTACAATTCTTGCAGCTTCAAGTTGGACCTTTTCAAGTTTGTCACACAAAACATCCAAACAGTTATCCCAGACCTCAGAAGCATATTCCAAAATGGGTCGAATATACATTTCATACATACGTGATAAAATACTTCTTTTCAAAACATACTTTAACACACGTAGAGAAGAGATTAGTTTTGAAGCCTTTTCTATGGAAAGATCAACATGATTGGACCATTTAGTATTGTCCGAGAAGATAAGGCCAAGATGTTTATGTTGATGTACACGTTCCAGTTGATCATTATTGAATACTAATCTAGGTACTTGGTGACTATTACTATGGCTAAATAGCATGAATTTAGTTTTATTGGGGTTAAAGTTAACCAACCATTTGTTAGCCCATTCGTGTAATTGGACTAAGTCATTGTTAAGAGAAGTTTCAACAGAATATAAATCTTTTCCAGCAGCTCCGAGTGATGCATCATCAGCAAACAATCTAGTGACGTTTTGCAAGTTATCAGGTAAATCATTGATATAAACAAGGAATAAAAAAGGACCAAGGACAGATCCCTGGGGAACCCCTGCAGTAACCTGTAGTTCTTTTGATAATGTTTCGTTGATACATACACGTTGTCGTCTATCGGACAGATAATCCTTTAACCAATTCAGAATGCCACCGCGAATACCATAATGTTCTAATTTGTGCAATAAACCCTTGTGCCATACTCTGTCAAAAGCCTTAGAAATATCACAAAATACCATACAGTAGAATCGGTGGCTATCTAGAGATGAGCAAATATTGTGATAGATTTCAATGAGTTGAGATGTAGTAGAATGATTTGCAGTAAAACCTGATTGGAATTTGTTTAATATACTATGCTTATAAAAATGGTTATGCAAATGCTTTAACATTATTCTTTCTAGTATTTTGCCAAGTATAGACAGTAGACTAATAGGTCTGTAATTACTTGGGAGAGATTTATCTCCTTTCTTGAAAACAGGAATAACATTTGCCGTTTTCCAGAGAGTTGGAAATACACATTCGCTCAATGAAATATTAAACAACATACATAGCGGTACAGCTATCGATGGACAAATTGTTTTTAAAACCTTCATGTGGATGCAATCTGGGCAGCTGATTTATTGGCTGGTAAGGTCTTAATCATATCTGATACTTCCTTTTCAGTAACATATATATGTGATATACTGTGAGAACAGCGATGATTTATTGGTGGTACATTCTTGCCACTGTCATTAATATTTGAGACAGATACAAAGTATTCATTTAATGTTTGAGCTTTCTCAAAATCTGTGAAAACAGACGGTTTCCCAGAATTTTCAGTTACAAGAGGGGGGATGGGTCTCGATGAAGTAGAGCCTTTCAACAAGTAGTTAAATGTCTTCCAATAACTAGTTCTTTGAGTAGACTGAGATGATAAAAAATCGTTTAAGTTAGAGTAAAAAAATTCTTTGGCTACTCTTATAACATTATTTACTTTGTTCCTTTGCTTTTTGTATGCAGATAGGTCGGAAGTATTCAGAGAACGAAATGCCTTTTTCCTTAAACGTTCTCTTTTTCGAATTTCTCTTCGAATTTCGCTGTCACACCAAGGTTTGTCACGAGGCCTTATTGTAACATTCTGGGTAGGGATACACTTAACCATGTAATCTTTTAGAAGGGAAGTAAATAAAGAACAAGCATCATTAACATTAGAGGATTTTGAGAATAAACTCTCCCAATTTGTTTCCTTAATCATAATGTTTAATGCATCATAATTACCATGTTTATATAACCAAACCCGTTTCTTGTACGCATTGCGTTGATTTACAAAGTTTGAAAGATAGACATATGTTCCTTTATGATCACTGATATGAGACGCGAAGTCAATAACCTGTGTTACAAATGAGCCATATTTCTCGCTTAGTGTTTAACATTTACAACACGGAAACCGTTCTTATTTCCAATAAATTCAATAAGAAATCTCTCACTAACTGTTAACAGCATCACTAAGTGCACAACTAACTTTGATTGCAAATAATCATGATTCTCTATTTCTAGCCAAAAAGTCGTACTCCTTGTAACAAAGGTTACGTGGTAAGAATTGACTTGACTAACATCGTGGCGCGAGAATGTTGCCGATTTGTAATCGAATATTGGCATTTGAGGTGATAGAGTATTTGTGATTATTCAAATAGATTTTAACATAATACATAAATGAAAGGAAACGATACATAGGCAAGGTAATTACCAGAACCGCGGTATATCGAAGGATGTTATAGTGAAGGACGACTGTACATATATCAACCCTGTCTCAACTCAAATCCTCACACCCTCTGTACAGCAGTATTTAGATTTCTACTCCCTACAAACTAAAAGGTCCATCCATCGTGTTGGTTGGGGTCAAATAAGCCAAACGTTATTTATAAATGGTGTTTTATTATCGAAAAGTACTTACTGTTGCCGAAATTGCCATTTTGATGATAGTCGACGTGATAGTATAGTGACGATAGTAATTTTGACAACATGCAAAAAGTGGGTTAATAATGTTTAATATGTAATTCAACTGGTGTGTGTAAATGGAACGTGTAGTTTCAGTTTATGTGCATGTATAATGATTTTACTAGATTTTCATTGAAAACTAGTAATTATGATATATTTGGCGATTGAGGATGAATATGCAAGTGAGTTAAACTTGTTGAACCGAAAACAGCACATTTGGTATTTTAGCAAGTATAAAGCCAAATAAAATGTTATGAAACACAATACATGCATCTTTAAACTTAAACTTTTCAGTAAGGCATAACTCGCTCCAACGCACAGTGGGCTCTGGTTGGCTAGCGCAGAAACATTGAGGATATACGGCATTGCTTACGATATCGTATTGGACACACTCATCTCATTCATTCATTCATTCTTTTTTTCTTTTAAAGGGGCAAGGGGGAAGACGCCCATATGTATTACCTCACAGTATTAGCCAATTTGGCGATAATCGTATTTTAAACTTTTTAAAAGCAGTTTTTTGATAAACTATAAATATTAACTTAAATCAGCGTTCAATAACATGGTGACAATTCACTGGTATTTTTACGGCCTTTGTGTCTTGTCTTTTTACTTTTACAATTATTGTTCATATTTATCCATTACTTATACAATTAACATTAACTCTCCGCAAATGGTTGCGGTATTGCCCAAGCGGCGTTATATATACAATAACTCACTCACTCATTTCAGTTCTTTCCACATTGTATCTAAAAAATCACAATACATGTATACAACAGCTAAAGGAAAATAAAACTCGGTAATAGAAAGCACCGTTTACATGTATGTTCTCATAAGAATATCATTGTAAAGATAACATTCAAGAGATTTAATTCTTGACTCATTTAAGCCACGATTGCGCTCATGTTCAGATGAAGCGCTATAAAATCTGAAAATTGTTGACGTTTATGGTGAAGCGATTGAAAGACGTAAATAATAATTAGAAACTAATTATTTAGAAACTAACTTTTTAAAATGAAAAACTGTTTATATTATGTGGTAATTATAATTCTTTAAGGTTTTCATGATAATTGTAACTGTAACAACTTTTATATGTGAAAAAGTGTACGATTAAATTCAAAAGAAATTATTTTATCTTTTCTTGTCTCAGTTAACAAATCATTCCATTGTGTCTGACGAAAAAGATAAATATTGAAAATACTTCATCCTGATTTAAACAATCTTGTTTTATATAAAACGTGATATATTTCAAAATGTAAATATATATAGAATGAATTGACCGCCATATATTTGTAGATGACAAGGGAAGTAACTCTTCCTGTCTTGTCCTCCTAACTGGGAAAATGTGTTCATTTGGGAGAGATGGAACGAAGAAATTATTTATTCAATAATTCGTTGATATATTCAAAACAGCAACTTTCTTAGGTCTAAAAATGTTATAAAATCTTGGGGTCACCGAACGATATCAGAAAGTAAGTAACAAACAGAGCAAATTGATATACAACGTCAATGTGAGCCGATATGCATAAGCACGAGAATCTCGTGCTGCACGTGGAAATGGGCCGACCGAATAAATGAAATGTAAACAAGATCATATTTTTTTGGCCCTAAACGTGGATAACATTGTGTTATGGGCACGTGACTTTATGTCAGATTCTATGATCGGTTTCTTTCATATGAAACCATAGTATCAATTTTAAGTGATAAGGTCGGTGCTATTAGCAAAGATAAAACACTACCCACGAACCTTATAAAGTACGTTCTCAGTGTATTATCTGATAATCTTGTGGATCAATCGATATTTTTATTTATTGTCACGTTTCTAGAATCACGCCTCCCGCGTTTTGATAAGGTTTGCTCTGAAATATTTAATGAAGGTTTTTTAATTTGTTAATTGCACGGTAAAAGCTTTTTTATTTAGTCTGTGTTTTAAGAAGTACAAATCTATTGAACATTGTTTCATTACATGACGTATTTTTTTATTTTGCGTAAGTCTTACAATAATTGTAGCTGCATTTCATAACCCCCCAAAGTTGAATTCGTATTTGTGACATTCTTTATTAAACCTCCAACATTGTCTTATCGGCGGCGGTCAATTTGGGACGGCCCAAAGTTCCTTTATAATTAAATGTTATAACTGAATCGCCCAAGAGTTTAATGAGTTATTAATTATTATAGTTATTATTAATGTTAAAATTGGTGATGGGTGCTTTAATAAATCGACCATATAAGCAATGTTTCTCGTCACTATTGTTTGAAACTATTTCATCTTTGATTTTGTTAAAGCATGTTCACAAGGAGGATTTTACTGCGCTTCAAGGAGAACAACTGGCAATCATCTATCTACATAAGGTTCTATAAGTCTCATTCTCAGAATAACACGTCTACCGCTTTCATTAGGAAGAATTGACGTCATTACTGACCAAGTGACCTTGGTTACAAAATTGGGCAGGTCAAGGTCGCGGGAGAATCTAATGCAACATTAAGTCCACACCTGATGATATCTTTCGACAAATAAATTAAAATTAAATGACAATTGCACACCAGATACTCTCTCTAAGAACGAGTTTATTTTGATGCATAGACCAACTATTTTCGATTAAAATAATGTGAGCATATGCCCTGTGGATAAGGCAATAGTCATTTATTTGGTTTTATTTATTTATTAAATTTGAACTTTCCATGATGAGATTCAATAGTCAAATGCAGTTAACGTTACTCAACGTACGTGTATACAGCGCCGATGTCAGTTTGTCTACATTACTGGTAGGTCGTCAGCTTATCGCATTGACAGCGATTATGTGAGTCTCTATATGACCCTGACCCCTGACCCTTGACCTTGAGATGTTCTAGATCTAGCCCAATCTTGGAACCCTTCTTTGCGTTAATGATTGGCATGAAATGTATCATCTAGAATGAACATTCATTTACCACCATTCTGTTCAATGACCGTATCGGGACGTTGTAGCACGTGTTTCTGCATGTTATGTTTTCTCAAATTTGCTATCTACTATTTAAGTTTATACAATATATTGGTACGCTAATGGGTAAAACATTTTATTGCACGACCCGATAAGCCGCATCCTCAGAAAACGGTTATCCGGAGAAAATGGTGCGACGTATACAACGACAGTGGTGTGGAACTCTTCAGTGTGAGAGGTAGATTTGTAGGTCTCGTGAGAATTTGAAAGTTCAGACTGCAAGATGATTGACAATTCCATCATGGTACCACATTTAAACCTCTACTCTGGGTGTTTAGGCATCCTAACATTAGCCATTCACTTGAACTACCTTCGAGCGGCCATTTTATATTGAACACCTTATTATAGCCCCTCGATGGGAAATGGATTCGCATGACTTAACCGAATTATGAACATTCGTTTTAGAGCTTCCTTTATTGATTTAAAAACATTGTTCAGCCATTGGTAACACTTATTTACCCTTTTATGAGAGCACTTTATTTAAGTAAGAACGGTGTGGTACAGCGCCTTTAAGATCACGCTGAATACCAAACGGCTTTTAAACCTTTTCGGGCAACGGTTACATCTTCATAAATGAGAAATCTTTGGATCTTAGAATATGAAATATGCCTTTTCGACATTCTGTCAGGCGGGTGAAAGAATTTTTATATTTAGACTTTAGACTTGATCCACAAACTTGTCAGTATCAAGACAATTCTATGCTACGCTGACCTTGTACATTTCATGCACGTGCAGATCGATTTTCACGTGGATTTGGCATCTCACTAACATAAACAAATGTTTTAAACTAAACATTTGTCCACGTCGGGCTGGAATGACAGACCTTGTACATTTCAGGCACGTGAAGCACGATTTTCAATTGTCCGTCTCCAAATGTCCATGAACTTTACTTCCAGAAGACGAAAGATCACTGGGCCAGCCGTTGACGTCAATGTTCTATTTACAAAGGCAAATGAAAGTGTCATGTCAAAGTTAATGTCCATCGCAGCTCGTACATCATATCGTCTGACTATCTACTTAGCGAACTGGGCGCTAACTTTGGTGGCAGGTTCGATAGAACGTTCATTTCTTTAGGCTTGAGTCTGTTTGTTGGCAAACTGCAATAAAGACTATGAATTTGGAAGTATTTACAAATAAAGCTCCAATAAATTATGGCAAAGCGCTGAATAGACACATTTGAAATGGTTCTTTTGTAGTAACATGCACATATTTAAAGATGATTTTTTGGTATTAGTTTGAAATTAAATGTTATGTAAACTATGAACTACTATTGCTATTATTTGCAAGAAAAACAACAATTCTTACTGAAAGTTCTTTTGCGATGTATCCTTTTATGTATGATTTTGTAGTTAGTTTTGTTTTCTTATAACTGAATGTACGCACTTCGGGAATACGTCGGGAAAACCAAGAACACTTTGGGAATACTGTAGGAATACTTCGGGAATACTTTGAGAACATTTCGGGAAAACCACGGGGACACTTCGTCATAACTTTAATTACCGATATTTGATTACAATTTGGCAACATTCTTTTACCACAGAGGTTACTCAAGTCACTGTCACTGTTTGGTCATGTTTCCATGGAAACCTGAACAGCCCCAACTAGATATCGTGGCTTACATGTGTAGCATGTTTAGTTTGGGAGATATGCTCCGCACAAAATGACTTCCTTACACAGTCACTGTTTTGGTCATGTTTCCATGGAAACCGCAAAAATTCAAATTCAGAAATCGGTCTAACCCTCAAAAGGCATAACTAGATATCATTGCTAACATGTGTAGCAAGTTTTGTGAAGCTAGCATGTATAGTTAGAGAGATATGCTCTGCACAAAGTTTTTTGACGGATGGACAGACAGACGGACAGAATAAACACTAAAAAACTAAAATAAATAATTAAACGAAGAAAAAACTTATTCCGTTTTACAAAATACGTTCCTGGTCCATCCCCCCCCCCCCCCCCCCCCCCCCAAAAAAAAACCATATATTGATTTTTAGATATATTTACGTATATCTCGCAAATCATAGCCTTCCTTGCTGTACAACAAACTTTTCCTCCTTCTATTGTCTGCAGCACAATAAACGTTATCAACATACATTCATTAGCATATCTCATTTATTTGGGAACCATCCCGCGTTAACCTGGTTCAACACTTTGATAACGAAACGTAGCGCTGAGTCCAAGTTAAGCTACAGAGAAAGGTAAGTTTGTTATTTCCATTAAATCATTGAATCTGTTTTTTCTTCAAAAGATTAATTTTGAAATATGATTGCTTAGCGTTGGTTGAATTTAAATTAGCTTAAATCACTCAGATACTAACATGTTAGTTCAGTCTAACCCGAGAATATACTTACTCGTGTAAAACAGTAGCAATAGCTCTCAGAGTAAATGATGTGATTATTTTTATCAATAACTAATTACAATGTGCATTTCCCAAGGGAGGATGGTATACTTATCAATAATGTCTAAGAGTCATGTTTTATCCAACTAATAAACCGACAGAAACAGTGGATGAATTAGAGTTTAATCAAAACAAATAGGGGAACATACATGTAGTAATATTGACCTCTGTTTAGGTGTTTCATCCATGTGGTTCCCGGTTGTGAAACGCATTCCGTCAACGCAGCCAGGCATGTGCTGCACATGCAGCGAGGATAAACCGAATACTAACTGCAAATTTCGTCATATTAATTGATTACGCGAAAAAGCAATAGTTTCGTCCTTTGGTTTGAGAGGGTTAAGAGGGACTCACGAACCCACATCGTTATGCACAGCCGCCGTGATATAGCGGAATGATCACTTGATTGTTGTGTGCAGTAACATCGAGGACTTATACTGATTAGAGAGTCCGAAATACGATATCGGAAATATCCAAATTTTACATACAATGCGAGGAGCAAAAACGGCAGCCGTTGTGGTTATGGTACCGGCAAGCTTATACTCATCCTCGGTTTCCTCTGCTATATAGTGGAGAGAAACGGAGCATATAAAAACCCTGGGTAACCGAGGATGGCTTACACTGTACATAAAAAAAAATCTGTGGTGTTACTGTTATATATTAATACAGGCTATTTCGTCCTTTTTTAAGTTAAAAGTTTAAGGTACCTTCAAAAACTGCACACATTTCTAGTTTGTTTCCGTTTTCAATAGTCAATACATTTCCCATTTTGCACGTACCCCGTTTTCAATAGTCAATACATTTCCCATTTTGCACGTATAAGACTTAGGCCGTGTCAATTTTTTCACTATCGATTGGAGGTCAAAAACTGTAAAGAATAATATTATTAAGTATTTTATTGCACCGATAGAAAGATAAACTGAGTTCATATGCCCTCATAAGACCTTAAAACGCTTATTAGCACTAGCATTACAATAACACAAAATGTGTGCAATTGTGCCTTTAAGATATGTGCACGGGGAAGCGAGATTGTATCAGATTCAAGGGAAATTCAGACAAAAGGTGTCCCCGAAGAACAATAGAGCGACGTCCATTGATGATTATAAGTTGAATGCGTGATATTGTCGATTGTCATAGCCCCGAGGTTCTGTCCATTTTGTAATACCGATGAGAATTAATTACTGGTACCTTTTCAGTCCTTTATATACAGATTTCACTCCACAAAGGCAACAATCAAATACCAAAATTGTATTAACACTCTCCTATAAATTATCCTCAGTTCAATATAAGCAGCTCTAATTATTCTCCATTCACGTATTATGTAGGCCTATTTATTGTGTATAGGCCTACCTATCTTCTGACACGGATTTCTAGATATGGTTATGGATATAAGTTCATCATTTTTCACTGTTTTTGTATTATTTTAAGGAATATAATTTCAGTTGCATCAAAGAGAACATGAATGGAACACGTGATCTTCTCAATGACGAATACGCCGCCAAAGTCTGGCCCTCCATTTTGTTCCTCTCCGTTGTGATGGTGATCGGAAGTTTGGGCAATCTTCTCGTGTGTGTCGTCTATCGGTTTGACCTCTCAAAGGTCAACAACCGCTTCATATTGGCTCTAACTGGAATCGACCTAATCAACTGTTTGACAGGCGTGCCAGGTGAAATTGCAGATTTGAGGTATAAGTATTCTTTCGGAGATTCTTCCTACTGCCCTGCGATGAGATTCTTCCAAGCATTTAGTTCTCTCAGTTCTGCATCAATTCTTGTTGCCATTTCCGTCGACCGGTTTAAAAAAATCTGCAAACCTTTTGGCAAGCAGACGACACTTCGAATGTCAGCAGCCGCCATCTTTGCTTGTGTGATATTATCCTTGTTGTGTGCCTTTCCAGCTGTCGTCATCAGCGGGAGAAGAACTGGTTCTGTCAATGGTGTCTCGACTGCAGATTGCTCCATTGCAGACGACTTCTTAGGGAAAAGTTCTGCACAAATCTACAACGGATTCCTCTTCTTCTTGTTCACGTGTGCTTGTCTCATTCTCGTTGTGATGTACTCCTTGATTTGGAAGAGACTCAGGGCGCAGAAGACGTACAGAACGAAAGTGAGTCATGGACCAAAAAGCTCAATTCAGCTACCCCCATTTCGGAAACAAAATTTGAATGCATCAAGGGTCTTTCAAGATCAAGATGAAAACTCAAAGTCGCGGATGTTACAGAATGGTGACTCAAACCAACGGCATAACAACGCTTTGACGTCACAGAATGAGGACATTTCAGGCAGTGCTCAAGACAAAACGAAGATCGGCCAGACTGTAGACAGTGGAGACGTTGAAGCCTTACCACCAAACGGTCCACTGGGGAAGGAACAATTAACACGCAAGTCAGCGTTATCGAATTCACCGTCAAACGACGTTAAATCTTCGTCAAATCACCAGCCACGTAGCGTGGAGAAGGCGACGATCATGATGCTGCTGGTGACCGTTGCATTCATCCTCAGTTTCCTCCCTTACCTCTGCTTGACCACTGCCAAAGCTGTTGACCGGAAGAGCTTCCAGAATTTGACCAATGTCCAGCTCGCTTCGTATGTCATATTCCGCCGTTGGCATTTCCTCAACAGCGCTCTCAATCCCTTCATCTACAGCTTCTTCAGCCTTCAGTTCAGGGCGCAACTTATCAACGTAAGAAGGGCAGTTCTTGGTAAACTTGGATCAGAGTAATATGGACTTACAAATGTAGCCTCAAGCCAGCCAGTGAGGAAAACATTATGGATTCGACCCCCTCCACCGAGTGTATGGCAAAACTGAACCAGTCTCATCTGTTGGTGTTTGTATTTCTGTTTTAGTTACAATTAGCCGTTTTTGTATGATTTTTTTTTTAAATGAAAAATAAAAATAAATATATCTTCCAGTGTATATTTAAATGATTTGGAACCCTAGACAAGGAATTGGATGAGGGTAGAATGAATGGTTGAGAACGATTTCTTTGGTCTTTTTCGCATGGCTAATGTGCATATTTCTTTGTTTTGGAACACAGTTAAAGCTTTCTTGGCTGGCCCCTTATAATCAATTATCATTATATGTTGCTGCTTCGTTTAATGCGTGTAGATGATATTCCTGTATATTTTAGATCTTTTAAAACTCTTTAAAACGTCAGCTATAAGCTGGCTATTGGAGAGAAACGGATAACAGTAACAACTCAGTCTGATTAAAATAGACAGTTTTCGGAGGAATAAAAATTGCAAAATAGTACATTTTTCGGGATACGAACTCATTTCGTTCGGAGGTTTCTTCGCAAAACTGTCTGATAACAGCCCGTAGTCTCCCACCTTCTAACGCAATTCAGTTAACCAATTGCAATCACAGGACCATTCACAGGAGAAACTAGGGGCAGATAACTCCAATCAGCTACCCTTTCATATGTTCCGCATGCTTTCAAAACAGCGACCGTTTGGTCAGCTATTTGACTGGGCTTTGTCTGTTACGGAACACGCGCCTATACGGGTGTCCCCAGACCTTGTGGCGAGGAATCTATAGAACCACTTCGTATCCCGATATGAACTATTTTGCAGATTTAATTCCTCGGAACAGGGTCGATTTTAATCAGACTGAGTAACAACTGCATTTCAATATTTTTGATAAAGGGAAAATCGCCTCCGAAGTCTTCTTTGTATAAGAAAAGAGAAGGGGTGAAACCTCCAGGGCTTTATACACAGACGGAGGAGTAGTGTTTTTCTCACTTATGAACCGAAAAGAGTTTTACCATCCCAAACTGTGCATGAGATGTCGCTTGTGTGAGATTTGAAACATTCTGTATACCTCGACAATATATCAATATGCAGTTAATTCAAGCATAAACGCATAATCAAGTGTGATGTTAAGAAAAATGATATTTATTTCAATAAATTGAATTACAATTCACATAAGTATAGATATTCATACAAGTAACAAAATATCTATTTGATAATCAACAAATAATTTGTCATTTTTATCACTAACGATAATCAGTTACAGGCAGAAAGAGGAAAAGATAAAACGGATATTCCTTGACACAAACATATATTGATTTAATAGAAATAAACGTTGATTTAGCTTCATCGTTCACAAATTCCTTTATAGTAAAATGACATCAAAGAGAAATGCCGACAACTTGTCTCTGTGAAGAACGTTCCTTTCATGTAAATCAATATAAAACGCATTTCCTTTGTGATGAACAGATAAATTGAACGTAAACGGGAACGGGGTGACTTTCGGGCTCTTTAGATGAATGCCAGTAAACTGACAAGCCAGATGTAATGCAGGGAAATCTCGTGCTGCACGTGCATGTGAAATTAACAAGTTGCTGAATGCACGAGAAAATCATGCTTATGTACAGGACACGGGTAATTCTCACGCGTTTATGTAATTATGCAAAAAGAAAACGCGCAACTTCATCGTATCTATATATTTCAGTAAACATGTAGGTGTCAAATTTTAACTTTTAGTTTCAAAACCATGAGCAAACATTTCATGCCATGACTTATTCATTTATAACAAGAATCAATGGCGGATAATTGAGGGTTACAAAGAGTGGTGAAAAAGGGAATGGGATGTGTGAGTGATGTTGGAACATAATAAAGACACTGTACATTTTTCTTTATTTTATTTTATTTTTTTATAAATTCAAATTTGTATATTTAATATACCTTTTCTTTAGAGAACACAACCTGATTATCCGTAGTCGTAGAAAACGGGGTCACTTATAAAACAAAAACTAGCTGCCATTTTAGTGTGAACACCTTTTAATAATTCGAGGATGGTAAATGTCTCCCCGTTGCTTAACCGAACCATAACCAATCCTTTCCGAACTCTATTTATTGATTGAAGGGGGTTGTTTCGCAATTGGTAACATTTCTTTCCATTTTGTGAGATCTCTTTATTTCCATTAGAAAACGTGCTACAGTCCCTTTAAGCCCTTGCTGACTCACGATGTCTCTGTTACAGATGGAGCCCTTTCCGGTTAACAATACAGAGTCCTGATTGGTTACAATCTTAGTTAGTTGTCCAATCAGTGACAGTGTTTCAAACTGAGCATTCAGTCTTCCTGTAAATATAGAGAAGCCTGGAGTTCCTTCACCCGTGAGACATGCACATATTTCTTACAAGACAGTTGGAGATGTATGACGAATGTTGAACATGCTTTCGAGCGTGGATATGTGCGCTTTATAAATATGCACTATTATAAATATGCACTATTATTATTATCATTGTTATGTTGATTGCATAGAAATAATTAGTTGCAAATGTTCAACTCTAAGGAAGTTTCCTTGAGCGAGAAATATGGTTCATTTGTAACATTGATACGTCGGGGAAAAGAACTTCTGAGAATGTAAACAACTTTACCTGCCTTGGTTTTTCAGAAGCCCTTTCAGTTTGCATAAACTTCTACAAGAATATCTAAAAGTAAAAGAGCCAGCAAGAATTTGTTTAATTTCGATGTTCTCTTTGTGCACAGATAGCCTGTGATGTATGGTACTTCGGATTATCTTAGTGTTAACATACCGTATTTTCTCTAATAGCGGCCGGGTCTCAAATAGGACCGGAGCCTCTAATAGCAGTCGCGGGTAAAGGTACCTAAAGGTATAAGAATAAGAGCCGGGCCTCCAATAAGGACCGGGCCTATAATAGGGGCTCAGTTTATATCGCATCAATGATTACTTCCTGCTAGATATATTTCAGTTTAAAGTTTTAATTGACTATTCAGAATATTAACACATATTTAAGAGGGTTCGTGGTTTATTTATATAAATAATTGTAAAACTTGTGTTTGTTTAACTCTTCATTCAAAAAAAAAATCGCGTCATCGCATCATTTTTGTCAGCATGTAAAGACCAGAAACATTTTTTGTTTAGGCCTTAATGATAATAAGGGTCCGAGGCCCTATTAAATGAAATACGGTAGGTTCGAAACTCTAGGACCGCATTGCATTAGTGTAATATAACTGCCCTGGTCGCATATGGTCGTAATTATAAGTAAACACCAGAACACAATACAATAAGTTTAAGTACATTTTCATAAGATGGCGGATATCGACGTGTTTTTTCACCAAACATCACCTGTTTAGCTAAGGCTTTCATAAATAAATATGAATAAGATCGAGGGCAAAATAAAGCAGTGAAGTATTTTGTTTATCGTTATGAAACGTTTTACCCGATTCGTTTAGAGCGTGAGTCAAGGTACATTTTCTGTATATAATATCAAAACAATTTTGAAAAACTATTATTTATATATATATCCTGCATGAAAACTGTGCGGTCGTTTGGTTAATATATATGGATGGAAGGATAAACAAATTAATGAAAAAATTATGAAAAGATTAAATATAATATAAAAGATAGAATAGCTAATATAACCATTCTAAACTTTTACTTTTATAATGTAAGTCATAGCTCCTTTGACCTCTATAGCATTTAGAAGTAGCGAGATCATAAATATTCTTTTTCTTGTGAAGCTCGCTACATTTCTATTAAAGGGAGACTACTCTTCCAGCCAAACTGATTCTCTTATCAATTGCTGGTCTTACATTCAGACTAAAAAAAATATTGATTCGTAAAGTATCGCTATTTTATTAAATATCGATACGAATTTTCAGCCGCTCCTTTTCAATATATTTTAAAAGTCTAAGTGTTAGACTAACCGATCGCTTCTACACATTGCTAATGGAAACCAAACAACATCAAAGTATATGGCAAAAGTTGGCAAGTCTAGCTTTCTTCACTTCTAAACAATTCGCCAGGGTTCCTTTTTTATTAATATCACACTATTTTCTAGAAAAAAATATATTTAAGAGAAAATTAACTTCATCTTTAATGTAAATATACACCTAGGGCTTATTCTTCATCAGGTATGGGTTTTAGTATTTCGTTGTTTAAAAAAATAGCTTTTTTAGAAATTGTTGTATAGTTAGTTTATACTATGGTCATAAAGTACTAAGCTTAGTGAGTGGTTCACAGTAATAGAGCGAAGGTTTACGCAAATACCGGCGTAAACGTTTATCTAAGATCTCCAAGGTGTTAGATGGGCAGAGATAACGTCATCGTGAGATAATATCAATATGTAGAATCATATATCATATGTTATATCGCAGACAGAGGGTTTCAGCAATGGTAACCAGAGTTCATCGTACGCAGTGTATTTCGGTTTTCTGTTATAGTTGCTTTAAAAGACGCCAGTCTGTAATAAATGGCGGGTGCAGTTATCGTACCAAAATAAATTAAGTGAGGGTTATGTTTAAAACAATGAGGTCATGATGTCTAGTCTCGTCACGTGTCCGATAGATGTTAGGACCTATCCATTAAATTAGCCAGGAACTTCAAGTCATGACTCGCGCCAATCTCCATCACTGGCTAATTTAAACCTTGCCGCATGTTGTCAATTGTTTCACAAATCTAAAAATCATACATCGAGGGAACACTTTAAACAACAAAACGTTTCTCCAACGTTTCTGTTTCCCAAATAGTAGGCCTGTTATGACGTGTCATTGGCAAATGTCACCTTTACGGCGGCGTCGCTGATTGTGTAACTATTTTCCAGTGCAGCCAATCAGAGTTCGCTATTTCTAGCTGAAAAGTCTCATAGAACAGAGGTTATAATCGGAAATCTCAAAGGAGTAACATCTGTGGGAATAAAATGCCTTGACCCAGAAGTCGACAGTAACGGCCGTCGTGTTTATAGCGATACTGTGTTAGATCATAGACGGAGATAGTGTATCGGCGTGAGGAATCTTAAAGCTACTTCATAACTCCTTCATAAAGATGTCGGCACCGAACGATTTTAGTGGCGTTTGTTAGGCCATTACGATCATCTGTAGCAGAATCGTCCTCATAATAATAATAAGTATCACAGTTGTGGCTGTAGTCATAACAACCGTCGTCATCCTGCATCATCATTACCGTCAACATCATCATCATCACATCATCATCATCACCGTCAACATCATTACATCACATCACCATCATCGTCATCATCATCATCGCCATCATCATCACCGTCAACATCATCATCATCATCATCGCCATCATCAACATCATCACCGTCAACATCATCATCGTCATCATCGTCATCATCATCATCATCATCATCGCCATCATCAGCACCGTCAACATCAACATCACCATCGTCATCGTCATCGTCATCACAACTGTCATCACCATCACTTCATCAGGAACAAGCGCACCGTTTTTTATATAACGTTTCAAGACGATAAACATGTACGTTTTGAACGTTTAATTGAAGAATAGAAGACTTAGCATACGAAATATTCTACCAAAAGTATATTGGATTGTTCCAATACAAGGGAAGTATAACTTTTGTGTTAATTTTATCAGTGAATCCATAATAATCTCCTTGGCAACTATTATAGAACGGAAAGGGCGTCTTATTAATTTATAAACACAATTTCAATGACTGATATTTTAAGGGAATACTTATACATTTCGATATACATGTAAAGGGTAAACCTACATCTTCTAAACCTAATGTTAATAATTCAGAAACTGCAAATATTCGAAACTAATATATCAATATCTTCTTGGGAAAATTTACTTAAAAATATGTTCCATTTCAAATAGGAAATTAACTGCATATTTTCAAGCAACATATTCATTTCACATCTCACAGCGAACCGTGAATGGTACAGCGAGGGCAATGTTTAAATGACATTAATTTCCATTTCAAAGATGCTAATTCAATTATACATCCTCAGAGAGCGGCCGTGACGTAGGCTCCAGGCAGTCTTGGGAGCAGTTCCGTAGAAGATAGCAGAAATTGGTTCTTGGTTCACCCTAAACTATCGATTTAGTGCCAGAGCGGTTGCCTTTACCTCGGGGATCAATTCACTTGGTCAATGATGTTTTTGCTTACATCTTTCTTACGTACATGTAAGCATACTTTTGGGAAAGTTGTACTCGTGAATTCAATGAATTTAAATAATTCTTGGTATGAAAGATAACGAATGGTATTTTGCTTACATATTTCCTATACGTATGCGTTTTGTAAGACATCTGCTTACATCTGTTAGGATACTGTAATTTTTTAAATCCGAATTTAAGGTATTCAAAGACTAAGTCACGGTATGAAAATATAATTTACTGGTTAATAATGTATTTGCTTGCATATTTCTTACGTATAAGCGTTTAGTAAGAGATATCCTTACATCTGTTAGGGAAGTTGTATTTTTAAAAATGTAGTTTAAGGTATGCATTCATTCGTGGTATGAAATATAAATTGGTCAATGATAGTTTTGCTTCAACATTTCTTACGTGTAAATGATTTCTGATTTCCTCTCATATGTTGTCAAAATTGTTTTGTATTGCTGTTCACTTATTTTGATAGATTTTAAATACGGATGGAGGTTTTTTTAATATTTAATTTTTGAGATTTTTGGTATGTGATTCGAAAAATTTTCTCTGCGTTACTCCATGTTGATGACTTTAAGTCAACATAATTTTTTAAATCTAAATTTGGAGGTTTTTACATACAAATGATAGTATTATAGTGGGGAATATTTTTTGCTAAATTATACCTGATGCTTTGCGTCACCACTTTTAAATAAAGAAGTTGATCATCAATACCTTAAAGGTACATCCATTGTGTTGTTGGGGGCCAAATATGCCAAATGTTATAAATGGTCTTACTTTATCGAGAAGTACTAACTGTTACCGAAAACTACCATTTTGATGATACTCGACTTTGTATATTGATGATATGAGGGTAAAAGTATAGATTTCTGATAGAAAACCGGACAATGTACCGCGTGTGGCGCGCGCCAAAGAGTCAAACGTAATTTTGGAATCTTATTTAAACCAGATAAAATAACAAATTTGGGTTGATAATGTTTAATAGGTCATATAACTACTATGCATGTAAATAGGACGTGCACTTTCGGTTTCTGCACATGCATAATGACGTTACTCGATTTTAATTGGAAACTAGTAATTATGATATATTTGGCGATTGGGGATGAATATGCAAGCTGAGTTAATTTGTTTGTATGTAAACAGCACATATGGTGTGTTGGAACGTATTAAAGCCAAATACAATTTTATGA
The DNA here is from genome assembly GCA_936450465.1 of Gibbula magus. Lineage (NCBI taxonomy): Eukaryota > Metazoa > Mollusca > Gastropoda > Trochida > Trochidae > Gibbula > Gibbula magus. The sequence continues at coordinate 59,400,217 of OW388304.1, read as the reverse complement.
AACACAATGGATGCACATTTAAGGGCAGGCGTTGTGTACGAAACTGATTTGTGAATTGTGTTGTAGCGCTGTTTTTACGTCTTTGACATTTGTTTTATATCTAATAATAAACACTGCTTTCATTTGTAGTCCTGATTGTTTTGTAATGCTGTGGTATTTATTTTTACCGCTTCAATTCATTATGACAATTAACGATACCATTATTTGGTTAACTAAATTTGTAATGTAACCATTTAGTAAGAATTCGGCTTTCTGTGATCAAAGATGCTTTGAAACAGAGTGTGATTTATGTAGATAGTTTTCAATGATAGATTAGTAAACGCCAATTTATAAAACTCGTAACATGCATTAAATATATTTGCTCACGCTCGCATGTATACAGGAAACCCCGTCACGCTATTGGAATAAATTGTTATCGATGAATTTATATACAATGTCATCCCGACCCATGATTTCCTGGTAAATATTTAGGCTTTTGGAAATTAGGGGTTTACAAAAGCAGAAAATCTTAACCGGGAGGGATTTTTTATAACATCACCTCTGACTTTGGCTAAATAGTTTCGTGATAACTATTGTTCTGTATCGTCTTCCCACTATTATGAAACAGACTTTAATTACAGAGAGGCGGTTAGTATTGATGACCTAAGGGAGAGGCAAGATGCCAATTCCGAAAACTCGACAGGAGATATATATCATTGATGATTGACCGATCTTCGCCTCATAACTTGATTACATACTCAACATTAATATTCCAAATATCTTGTTCAGAGCAAGATAATATAAACAGAGGACCTGCTTCGAATCACAGACTCGGCAACTTTGATATGGAAAACTACTCCACATGCAGTAAGGTTTGGATGAAACGTAGCAGTAGTTCATTAAGCCTCAAACATATTTTCACCTGGCATTAGAAGGTTTTACTGCAATGAATGTTCATAAATGGCCTTTTTATGGGGGCTTTCTTCCTACAACAATACTAGCGTTAAAGACACTCAATCACGTGTTATGTATAACTATTCGTTCAAATTTGCCTTTCATAATAAAGTTTATGTAGCATATATTTATTTAAAAGGTAAACCAGCCTATCACTCTACCCTAGTCAAAGAAAACGATGTCACTTATAAAGTACAACTGTCAGCGGCCATTTTAGTGTGAACACCTTTTACAAATCAAGGATAGGAATGGATCCACGTTGCTTAATCGATCCATAACCATGAATTCTATTTATAAAATAAGGAGGATTGTTTTACAATTGGTTACATTTCTGTTATTTATTTCCATTAGGAAACGTTCTACAGCCTCTTTAAATCCTAGTTCACTCTGTTGATGCACTTGTTCACTGTAATTCAGTGGTGTGGCATCTATAACATCCAAGTTCTGATCGATGTTCGTGGGTTTCACTGAAATACAAGCCAGTGTAATTTTACTTGTCACCTAGCTCAACTCCAGAGCACATTTTATTTTTAAAATGTATTTTCCCGTGACCATACATGTACATTGTAAGTAACGGCGAAGCTTAAAGAGGTAACTCGATCTTGTTTGACAATGTATTGTATTTTGTAAATTTACTTTTCAACACACACCGAACAAAATAAGTAAAGGATATTTGAATTTGTGTGAGTGCAATAATATTTGTTTGTATTATTTCCATATTTCCAACTTTTATGTTCATTATGTAAACATTCTTTTAAAATCTTCTCGTTTATGTCCATATTACGCAGTAACAACTGAGAGAAAAGAGATTTTACTCTTTTTTCAATTTATTTATTCATTCAACTTTTCTAACTAATTTCCCTTAATCTCATTGAAGCGAGTGGAGAACGGCTAAATTTGATCTTGACACGACATTATCTCCCGTGTGTCTTTTAGCACAGTTCTGTAGAGTTGACCTATTTCCGTCACTTGCAGTTCAGAACATTCTTCCAAAGTGCTAATGCTCACAGCGTTAAGAGTATCAAAAGTCGCCGAAAGTATGTTAAAGAGCCAATGAGGATGTTAGTGTTTCTTATACAAACATATTTGTTCAACACATATAAATGAAATCAATCGCTTGAAAAATCGTTGATCTACTGCTATATGAGAAATAATTGATCACAACTCGGTGCAATTTAGTTTCGAAGACACCTGTCCTCTCGATTAGCTCGCGCCACTGAATGTGATGTCATCAGACGGATATTCCTGTAAATTGCGTTCTACGTAATATGTGACGAAGAACCCAATGATTTTCGAGGCTGCGAGCTTGTCAGTTTCACTATTCCGAAATCCATTTATTAATTGGGGTGTAATTGATTTATGTTAGTTTTGACGTTATTAAAGACTAATACGGTAGGACTTCATGTAATCGATATTTAGAATTTAGCCTGGCAAGTCAACAGACATAGATCCCCAAAAGCGGCACAATGTGAAATTGTAATGCGCAAAATTGACAACTGCCCAAATCGACTACACGGGACATATGTACAGTGTTGTCTTTACCTAAAACGTTAAACTGGTAACATGTTGTTACTGGAGCCTTTATATGTTACAATACAGTGATGAATTGTGACTATAAGAAGTGTCTTTGCAGCAAGTATCGGTGTTATCGTTTGTGATTTCCAGATTTGGTGCACAGTTTTACACTACACTAATAATCTTCAAGTTAATCATGTATCTGTTTTTAATTCTTAATTTTTGTATATCAGAATGTCTAATGTTTAATTCCTGAACATATGACAGTTTTAGATAAAAAATACACGTAAATGTATGTGAGTATGTATGTATACAATGTGATGTATCCTCATATGCATCTGTGTCAAAGCGCGCTCAGTTTCGGATCAAGAGGTCCGTGGTTCGAATCCCGCCAGGGGCACGGCAACTTTGTCTGCAGTAGAGAACTGTTCTACACGCATTAAGGTTTGGGTGCAATGCTACACTGAATTTCAGCGTATTACCACCCATGGTTCGCTAGTTCCAGCCGTTGCTCGCAGGTTTCACCGCAATGCATAGCCACATGGCGTTGCGGGCTTTCTCCCTGCAATAATACTAGCAGCCGTGATATAAGTGAAATATTATTGAAAGCGGCGTTAAACCTCAACTCACCTCACCTCTGTGTCAATAAAGTTCAGTTCAGTTTAACATATGCTTTATCTCGCCCGAAAGTCATAACTCCCACAGAAGAGTCTTCATCGCTGATTAATTAAGCATTGCTGTATTCCGTTAACTTTTCTGTACAAGTGTAGCAGCGCGCACTATGAAGTAAGGTGGAGCGCGCTATTACTCTACAGAGAAAATAACGAAATACAGCACGGCATGAATTTGCCAGCGACGGAGACTGGTGCGAGTTATGCTTTGCAAGGGAACTTAACCAAAACTATTTAAAGGGAAAATTTTAATGAATCTTTGAGACGACTTGTTGTTTTCCAAAAATGGTAAACATACCTTGCCTTACGGGCACACATTGTAGAAGTGATTGAAGCCTTTAAAGGGGCAGTAGCACGTTTTTTTCCATCAAATAAGTCGATGAAATGTATTTGAACAATAATTTCACCAATAGTAAAACATCCTTCTCTCTTCGGAAAATAAAGTTCAAATTGAGTGTACATGTTTCGGTAAAGCCATGGGAACCATTTGTGTAATACAAAATAATAAATTGTGTTCACAATAAAATGGCCGCCATGCAATTTTTGCTATATACGGAACATAGTTTTTACCTCTACAGATAATTGGTTTGTGTAATAAGATGTTTTACCCTCTAAAGTTAATTTAAATGACAAAAAACTATCATTATAAATGGGAAATTAGAAAAAATAAATTTTGCAAAATACGTGCTACTGCCCCTTTAATTAGAGATTGACGCAATATCAGATTGGAAAGTAAGGCGGAGAAAATACGATTAGTCCCCAAAAATATAATTGCTCTACCCTACAATAAGAACACACCAGTGCCAAACATTATACCAAATTATATATTTGTGTAAAAACATTTTCCGAAGTTTCCATATTTCGTATGATATGTGATCGAATGACCAATATGCACTGAGGGGTACCTTGAAACTGGTCGACATGATTGACGTGAAATTTACAAATTGAATGGTCGAAACTCACTCTGGTTTGATTGGGTAAAACTTGAAGCTTGAGAAATTACTAAATTACTAAGCTCAAATTGGGAAAAACATATCGTTTAAATAGGTTGAAGTTTGCTAGCATAACAAAAATATCTTACAGACCGCACGAACCGAAAACTAAATTTTTGGCTGTTCAAACAAATTGACTTCTTAAGCCCTTTGGAGTTGTTTCAGCGTTATATTATTACAAATATGTTTCAAATATACATATCTCAGATACAGAAATGCACGGAGTTCAACGAAACACTGATATGCATCTTTACTTAGGAATGTTTTGTTTACTTCAAAGAAAAACTATTGTTTTAGTTGCTCAAGCGTAGCCTCGTATAAATATAACTTATGGCCCTCACTTGATTAGATATACAAGGAATTTGACAGGAATAGACACTTGTTTTATTTGTTTAATATCAAGTTTTTCTTCAACGATAACGGCTTCCTGTGCGCATGTGTTTTCTCTCGCTAAATATGATCTGGATGGCAGAGATCTTCGAAACAGTTTTAGTACTAATGCAGTATTAGCCAATGTTAGTATCCGAATGAATTAGTTCTTAAAGATTTCGAAAATCTATAGATATATATAGATATACATGTACACGAACACTCAACAGCAAAAGTGTTACACCGTGTCTCCAGAAGCCGTTTAAACTAATTTGTAAAACATTATTATTTATATTTTCTTAAAGGTATGCGTTTAAAGAAACCGATGTTTCAAATCTCCTTAACTAGATGAGATAAGAGAGTCCAAAGGAGCTATTTTGATTTTAATGACGCCCTAAAGTAATCCTACGTCGCTTAATTAAAGTCAAAGAAGGTTATTTATGTCGGCAACATCTTTTACTAATTAGATTTCTACATGATATCATCTATTAACTTAAATGCCACAGTTTCTCGCCAAATACCATTGTTGAAACTGCGATTTCAGCTCCCAAATGTATTTGACCTGACATAAAAATAAAGCATCATACTGTGTTGTATAAAATTCAGGACATAAAATCAAAGACATTCAAAATCGACAGAAGTATTTCGTGTCTAACTTTGTTGAAAATGAGATGACGTTTTTTTGCGGTTGAGTGTATGTGTACTCGGCAAACAGACGGAAGAATTGATTTATAGACAGATGGATAGACAAACAGATAGCACCGTTTTTCTAAACCTATCAATGACCTCTTTGGGTGGCATTCTAGAAGTTGGCATACAGAAGGAAACTTCAAGAAGCAATTGACATTCGAAGGGAACAACCTGCATTAAAACCGCGGTCAGGGCATCTTCCTACCATGTGCTTGAGATTCACTTATCTAGAACTTCTATCTCCTGTCGGAGGAAATATCCGAGGAGCACCAATTTTATTTATCTATGGATATACAACTTCTTTATTCTGCATAGGCGACGTTTTGACATATCTTCTAATGCCTTTGTCAAGTAAGTGATACAGAAGAGGAATGTGGAATAATTTCGAAGACATTGATGTTGTTCTAGTGTATATTGTGTTGAGAAATATCAAGACCACACACCTTCAGGATCAAAAAGCACCAAGCGTACGTCACAAAGAAATACTCGAAATCAGCCATCTCCGACCATCCAAAAGCTAACCCTTAACACAACATCAAAGTCCTCGGAAATATTCCATATTCCTCTTATATTTAATAAAGTTGATATTTGTACAGCGCTAATTTAAAAAAAATACTAACAGGTGGCTAAGCGAAGGCTACTGTGAACAAGTGGATGTTCAGCTTTCGTTATTAATCAGTTCACTGTGACTGGTATCACTTACTTGACAGCGGCATTAGAACCTTTGTCAAATCGTCGCCCATGCAGAATAAATAAGTTGTATATCCATAAATGGTGTCTTCATTCTTTTAACTAATCATGAAAATCTATTGAACCCGCCTTATTGAAGCAGAGATGCATCCTAAAGGTTTTCCATCAAACCTCAAATATCTATATCAAATTATGAATGTGATACCAATATAAAAAAAATCCCGCTTTCTTGCAAATTGACCAAAATTTTTATTTCTATATTGAAACTTATAAATTGGACCATTGGGCATATATATGAACCAAGAATATTTGGTATACGTGACTGTTGAAGGTACATCCGTTGTGTTGTTTGGGGTCACATGTGCCAAACGTTATAAATTGTGTTATTTTATCCAGAAGTACTGACTTTTGCCAAAAATTGCCGTTTTGATGATAGTCGACTCAGTATACCGGCGATATAGAGGTTAAAGTATCGATTTCTGATCGAAAACCGGACAGTGCACAGCGTGCGCGTCAATTAGTCAAACGTAATTTTCGAAACTTATTTTCAACAGACAAAAAGACAAATTTTGGTTGATGATGTTGAATAGGTCTTACAACTACTGTGCATGTGAACGTAGTTTCGGTTTCTGCACATGTATAATAACGTTGTTTGATTTTAATTGGAAAGTAGTAAATATGATATATTTGACATTTGGGGATGAATATGCAAGTTAAGAGAAATTGTTTCAACTGAAATCAGCACATATCGTATGTTGGCACGTATTAAATCGAAATAATTTTGTATGAAACACAATGGATGCATCTTTAAGAAACAGTCGTGAAAACTTCAGTTCGTTAGATATTTACATTCCTAATTTTACGACCTGTGTAACATAATGTAAACTAATTATTTTCGTTTGATGAAATACGTAAAACTGACATCAATTTTAACAATTATGAGAAAATATCTTAACCATACAAGACAGTTTGTTTTCTTGACTGAAATGTGTTATCCAGATAACTGTTTATCGTTTAAGTATCCATGCTTCCAAAGTTTCCGAATACAGATTTTTAACACAAATACCACATGAATAGATAATTTTTAACGAAAAATTAATTTAGCAAATGAAAGATAGGTTTAAATATCACAATATGTCTTCCATTAGCCTTTATTAGAAACTGTATCGAACAATCGGTTGGGGATTTTATGTACGCTCGTACCATGTTTAAAGGTGGATTTACAACTTCTTTATTGCAAGAGCGCAATTAACTTCAATTCAAGTTGTGCATCCATAGAACGCGTTTTCTCTTCATCTAACCCGCCTTTAAAGAAATGCGGTATATGTGTTAGTAGCAAGTTTCAATCATTCGAAAATTTATCATCTGCGTACGATTTAACTGGAGAGCAAGACGAATGCCACCCGGACAATTGCCTACCTGACAACTGCCACCAAGGACGATTACCACCAAGGACAGTTCCAACCCAGTTATTTTTAATGTATTAGGGTGGACAACTGAAACAAAGAAAACAATTTTATTTAAAAAAAAGACATTTGTGAAGAAAATTACTTTTATGAAAAAAATGACTTTGATGAAAAACTAACTTTTGTTAAGAAAATGAATTTGCTGAAAAAAATGACGTTGATGAAAGAAAACAATTTTGATGATCAAAATGACTTTGATGAGAAAAAAATTCCATGAAGAAATGTTTAAAAGGACCTTGATAAGATTGCATTTAATGAGAACAAATTATTTTATAGAGAAAACATGATTTTGTTGAATACAATAACTTTGATGAAAAATACTTTGATCAGATCACATAAAAATCATTGATGTACTTGTGAAGTGAACTATCTTTTGCATTTTAAAAAGTGTTTGGGAACTCATTTTCGTATTCAGTTCATTTTTTAAAATCATATATATAATTAAAATAATTTCCCAAAAGTTCATGTTAAAATCATTTAACATATCCCCTTATTCAGTGTCAATGACTGAAAGAAGTATGTCTTTAATTGAGTATATCAACATGCCATACATTTAAACCCATTCCAGCTAGGATCGCCCTTGCTAATACAAATACACTCGTCTACTTCTACATGTGTGTTATGTATTTCTCAGTTTCACCTCTTGCTGTGCCGGCACTTTTACAGAAAACAGCAGTTAGTGGGGGAAACAGTGCATTATAATTCCTTTGTCAGGTGGGGGCGGTTAACCCATAGTGTTGCAAATTAACCGTAGAATTGTATTTGTTTCGTGTTGAAAATTCACTGTTGTATTTTTCGTTTTGAAAATTCACTGCTGTATTGCTTCGTAATGTAAATTCTGTATAGTTTCTTTCGCAAAATCAATGTTGCTTTGTTTCATGATGCAAGTTCACTGTTGCTTTGTTTCATGATGCAAGTTCACTGTTGCTTTGTTTCATGATGCAAATTCACTGTTGCTTTGTTTCATGATGCAAATTCACTGTTGCATTGTTTCGTGTTCCAAGTTCACTGTTGCATTGTTTCGTGTTCCAAGTTCACTGTTGCATTGTTTCGTGTTCCAAGTTCACTGTTGCATTGTTTCGTATTCCAAATTCACTGTTGCTTTGTTTCCTGATGCAAATTCTCTGAAGTATTTGTATAAATGTGTTGCAAATTCGCCTCGACATTATTTGGTGTTGGAAATTATCCATGTATTGCCATAGTGCAAAAGAGTTGTAAAAAGGTATATCAATAAATGTCATAAACGAAGTATTCCCAACATGATCGAGCTACAGGTCACCATCGGTTCATTACATTGGTCTTCGGCTTCGCCTCGTGCTAATACAACGAACAGAAAGAAGACCATGTATCTGGGTCAATACGAAAATTCTTAATTTTGTGTATCATCGCATGTGCTTCAAATAAGAGGGGGAATTGTGCTAATGATTGGGGAAAACATGGTTTGTATATTTGTAGTGTAAATAAACTGCAAATAATTATACCACTTGTTCGTATCATTTGCCAATGTATTGCAGTAGTTAAATATTTGATTGTTTTCCGCTACAGCTCGTAAATATAGGTCTATTGTGCACAAATATTTAACAGAAAAAATTAAATTTGATTTTCTTTTAAATCTAAAGTGGGTTTTATTTTGCAAATTTAAAGTACCTTCAACTAATTGGCTTTCTTGTAAGACAAAAAAACTTGAAGATTTCTATCGGAGAAACTAAAAAGTTCAAAGAGCTCGGTAACTGCATAAATCAATTCGACATATTACAAATGTTTTGCTTGGATGTACGGTTTTTGAGAACTAACTAAATACTGAAAGGTTGGGTACAGGGACATAAGTTAGCGAGTGAATTATTGATCATCGCTGCTTAGGCAATATTGCAGCCATTAGTGACGAGAGGCTTAGTTTAATGGCTTAGTTTTAAAAACACAATCATCGTTAAATCATCAGTAACGTATCACAGGGTTTGTTAACAGCTGATTTATAATGGTGAAAACTGATTGAGATAAAGGTTACCCTGGATGTGTGCAATGTTCCATATATATAAAAAGCCAGGCAAAAGAAAGTACTCACTTCAGTTGATTTATCATATGTATGATTTATAATTGCAAATATCTCAAGTTGTCGATGTCATAATCTAAAATTGAAAAATACAGGTGTTTAATCAGCAGTCACATAATACTTATACATGTTTTGGGTTTTTTTTAAATGAAATTTTTAATTTTTAATTTCTGCAAAAAATAGTTTGGATGATACACAACTGTTCATTACATATAAGACATATTGTGAAAATTAACAAATATGCCTGATTCTGCAAACATTAACAACCTTTTAAGCATGGTAGGAATCGTGTTCTCGTACCATTCATGAAGCAGGCCCGACAGAGAAGACAACCAGCATACATGATAATGGACAAGCTGTATTTTAATCCTGAACAACAATTTGTATCCACCCCAGCCCCTTACAGATGTTATTCTGAAAATGTTGCTTTCTGTATCAAATGGTTTTAAAGAAGAAGGCACGCCCATATGTGATTGACGGTCAAGTCCAAATGAACAAATTGGAATCTACATGTAATACAGATGTTATTCTGAAAATGTCAACTTGTCAAGAAGTCGTTCAAAGTTTTCAGGGATAATACTTTCCACGCCCATACGAAAATTGATCCTCTTGGTGCAAGAAATATCCCCACAAAATTTCAGCTTTGGGTGTAACGGTTCTGGAGAAGAAGTCGAAAGAGTGACACCGGACGACGGCCCATGCCATAACTTAGCCCATCTGGCCCTTCAGGGCTGATCAGCTAAAATGTGTAAGAGTCTCAACATGTCTGTGTGTAACGGGAGATGTGGAGATTATAAGTAAGGGGAGATAAGTGTTGGCGAAGCCACCTGTTTTCAAAAGTATTGTGTTTATTATGTCATATCCTCACCTATGTGTCTACCATTATTTTGCGAAGTTGATGTCATAAATTTCTCACCTTTGTACTCAGGTGTACATTGTCCTCTTCACAGTTCACTTAGTTCCCCTCTGCGTACTCGAGAAAATGAAAATCACACAGTAAATCCATCTCACAGCGAAAATAGTCAAAGCAAACCAATACGGCATGATCCCTCGAAATCAGAAGTGTTCCGTAACGATATAAACAAAGAAGAAATTGCAAAACTACTTGAACTCGCACACGGCCCACAAACAGTCGATCACATTATAACAAGGCGCTTATCGAACGTGCTGGTGAATGCTGCACGAGATACGTTTGGTGTAAGATGTGTTCGCTAGAATGTTCAAAAAGTTAAAACAAGATAGATCGACCCTGGTTCAAAAAAGCACGGGTGCAGTTTAGCACAACTACATGTATGTTGCGCAACAGAGATGAACGACCGCAGTTTTCCCCATGTGCGAACGAAGTGAGCAAAGGTTGGCAACGTGTTTCTCTCGACTCAAATCGAAATAATTTTGTATCGTCAAAGTTCAATGTCCCAAAAAATCAAACCCGACACCCCTTAATCCCAACCCCATATGTTACATTTACACACGTAAAATATCTACAATTAACTATTTTAAGCTTTCAGAGCGGCCTTTCAGGCCGTTCTTCGTCTCCATTCCCACTCACAAACTTCCGCTATACAGCATTTAATACCATTAACCTCATGTATTAAACTCTTAGACATGGATGTCAACTCAAATTTGATTTGATGTATACATTCTTTCTGGTCAACAGACCACTGTTTGTTTGTGTAAATGGTACTGATTCATCAATCATGTGTTTGTACAGTCACAGGTGCACCACAAGGCTGCGTTTTCCCACCCATTCTGTTCATACTCTATACAAATAAATGTATAGATGTAACACTGACACAGCATTTACAGTTAAATTCGCAGAGGATAAGCATTGGTTTGACTTATTAGAGAATCTGAAATGTGTTACAGGAATGAAATTAATAATAATAGAATGGTGTAGTTCAAAACAAAAGAAATGATAATCCATTTCAGAATAGGTAAGCCATCTCACTCAAAAGTAAGCATAGATGACAAGGATATTGAGGTTGTTGAAGAATACAAATATCTCGGCGCTATTTTAGACTCAAAGTTATCATGGAATTCTAACACTGTTCATATATACAAAAAAGGCAAGCAACGTTACATTTCTTACGGAAATTAAAACACTTCAATTTAGACCCAAACATCATGATGCTCTTTTATAAAAGTTTTATCCGAAGTGCTATGTTGGTGTGGGAATATGTCAGTTCAAAACAAAAATAAAATTTTCAGAATTCTAATATACTTCTTCAAAAATTATCGGATTAACTTGTAAAAAGGATTGGCTATTTCTATGAACAGCAACTTATTAAAAAGACAAAAGTGACTCATCTCATGTTTTGTTTTCGGAATATTCTATTCTTCTTCAGGCCGAAGATTACGCATGCCATCATTAAAACAAACAGGGCTCGTCATTTATTTGTACCATCTGGTATACGAGAATTCAATAAGAAAAGAGACTGTGTGTAAAACTGGGGTGGGGTGGGGTGTGGTGGGGCGGGTGTGGGGTGGTGGGTGAATTTGTGACTTGATGTAACTAGATAGCCATCTAATTGTGAGTGATGTAACTTGGTTTATATATGTGTGTATTGTATATATATATTTATCTTATCTCTGTGTGATATATAAATGTGATGTATGTTTTGTTTTGCCTGAAAACATTGTACAACAAATTTTCAATGGACATTAAAGAGTTATCTTATCTTATCTTAAATCACCTTGGGAACTACTCGCGACCCCAGTTTCCGCTCAGAAGCCATTACCGCGTACGCGCGTTCACGCCAGGCGAGCACTCGCGATCCTGAACACGCCTCTTGTAATGACTCTGTGCATTCATTAAACCGATTTATTAGAAAAGTGGCGATAGAAATTATCCAAATTCGTACAGACCTATAATAATCTTAAGCTGCTTTGGAAAACTGTTCACAAGCATTCTAAATGAAAGACTTTCTGAGGACTCACTATTTACAGGAACCAATAATATACTTAAATCTGCACAATCACGGTGTAGAAGAGGATTTTCGTCCGTCGACAAAATGTTCATTTTGAATACAGTTTTAGCAATACTAAAATTAGCTAGGCGTAAACTCTATTGTGTTCGTTGATTTTACTAAACTGTTCATGTGTACAAGAACATCTGTATCGTAGTAAATTTTGTAAAAGTATCACGCAAGTTCTAAAATCTTCCGGTTTATCGCTTTTCCGCTTTCACCATGTATAATAAATACTGTCATTTTGTACCTCATATGCCGAGGATCTGGGCCTGGGGGCGTTGGGGTGTAATATTGAAAAAGTTGATACATATACCTATCTTGGTTTTCCGTTTAAATGGAAGGTTTCTAATATGTATTAAAGCACTGGTAGAAAATACAACTAAAGCTATTTTTGCACTTTTGGAAGAAGTCCAAAATTTTAAACTACCAATTGATTATATACCCTTAAAGCATTTGATACTATAATATGCCCAAAGTATATGGGGATTTGACAACCTGAAAATTATTGGAAAAGTACATCTCAGAGTTACCAAACTTGCTGTTGGCCTTCGAAGTTCTACTCTAAAATTATGGTGGTAGAGAGTCTATGTATACATCAAAGTATACAAAAGAATTATCTCTTTTTGGCATAAAGCAGCAGCACATAAATAGCACTGTAACCTCTCTTCACTGATTTATACATTTATTTCTGCTGATAAGTTTGGTTGTCATCTTCGATGGGTGAATTTCGTTATAAAAGTTTGGACCGTTTTAGATCTATCATTTCAAGGGAGAAAATCGTAAGTTTGGACCGTCTTAGATCTATCATTTCAAGGGAGAAAATAGTATGTATTGACCGCTCTAGATCTATCATTTCAAGGAGAGAAATTCGTATGTTTTGACCGTTTAGATCTATCATTTCAAGGGGAGAAAATAGTATGTATTGACCGCTCTAGATCTATCATTTCAAGGGGAGAACATCGTATGTTTAGACCGTTTTAGATCTACATGTATCATTTCAAGGGGAGAAAATCGTATGTTTAGACCGTTTAGATCTATCATTTCAAGGGGAGAAAATCGTATGTTTAGACCGTTTTAGATCTGTCATTTCAAGGGAAGAAAATCGTATGTTTAGACCGTATTAGATGTATCATTTCAAGGGGAGAAAATCATATGTTTGGACCGTTGTAGATCTATCATTTCAAGGGGAGAAAATCGTATGTTTGGACCGTTTTAGATCTATCATTTCATGGGAGGAAAATCGTATGTTTGGACCGTTTTAGATCTATCATTTCATGGGAAGAAAATCGTATGTTTAGACCGTTTTAGATGTATCGAGAATATCGTATGTTTGGACCGTTTTAGATCTATCATTTCAAGGGAGAAAATCGTAAGTTTGGACCGTTTTAGATCTATCATTTCAAGGGGAGAACATCGTATGTTTAGACCGTTTTATATCTCCATGTATCATTTCAAGGGGAGAATATCGTATGTTTAGACCGTTTTAGATCTACATGTATCATTTCAAGGGGAGAATATCGTATGCCTAGACCGTTTTAGATCTATCATTTCAAGGGGAGAAAATCGTAAGTTTAGACCGTTTTAGATCTATCATTTCAAGGGGAAAAAATCGTATGTTTGGACCGTTTTAGATCTGTCATTTCAAGGGGAGAAAATCGTATGTTTAGACCGTATTAGATGTATCAATTCAAGGGGAGAAAATCGTATGTTTTGACCGTTTTAGATCTATCATTTCAAGGGGAGAACATCGTATGTTTGGACCGTTTTAGATCTATCATTTCAAGGGAGGAAATCGGAAGTTTGGACCGTTTTAGATCTATCATTTCAAGGGAGAAAATCGTATGTTTAGACCGTATTAGATGTATCATTTCAAGGGGAGAATATCGTATGTTTGGACCGTTTTAGATCTATCATTTCAAGGGAGAAAATCGGAAGTTTGGACCGTTTTAGATCTATCATTTCAAGGGGAGAACATCGTATGTTTAGACCGTTTTATATCTACATGTATCATTTCAAGGGGAGAATATCGTATGTTTAGACCGTTTAGATCTATCATTTCAAGGGGAGAAAATCGTATGTTTAGACCGTTTTAGATCTGTCATTTCAAGGGGAGAAAATCGTATGTTTAGACCGTATTAGATGTATCATTTCAAGGGGAGAAAATCGTATGTTTGGACCGTTGTAGATCTATCATTTCAAGGGAAGAATATCGTATGTTTAGACCGTTTTAGATCTATCATTTCAAGGGGAGAAAATCGTATGTTTGGACCGTTGTAGATCTATCATTTCAAGGGGAGAATATCGTATGTTTAGACCGTTTTAAATCTATCATTTCAAGGGGGACAAATCGTATGTTTGGACCGTCATAAATCTATCATTTCAAGGGGAGAAAATCGTATGTTTGGACCGTTTTAGATCTATCATTTCAAGGGGAGAAAATCGTATGTTTAGACCGTTTTAGATCTATCATTTCAAGGGAAGAAAATCGTATGTTATGACCGTTTTAGATCTATCATTTCAAGGGGAGAAAATCGTATGTTTGGACCGTTGTAGATCTATCATTTCAAGGGGAGAAAATCGTATGTTTGGACCGTTGTAGATCTATCATTTCAAGGGGAGAATATCGTATGTTTAGACCGTTTTAGATCTATCATTTCAAGGGGGGCAAATCGTATATTTGGACCGTCATAAATCTATCATTTCAAGGGGAGAAAATCGTATGTTTGGACCGTTTTAGATCTATCATTTCAAGGGGAGAAAATCGTATGTTTAGACCGTTTATAGATCTATCATTTCAAGGGGAGAAAATCGTATGTTTGGACCGTTTTAGATCTATCATTTCAAGGGGAGAAAATCGTATGTTTAGACCGTTTATAGATCTATCATTTCAAGGGGAGAAAATCGTATGTTTGGACCGTTGTAGATCTATCATTTCAAGGGGAGAATATCATATGTTTGGACCGTTTTAGATCTATCATTTCAAGGGGAGAAAATCGTATGTTTGGACCGTTGTAGATCTATCATTTCAAGGGGAGAAAATCGTATGTTTGACCGTTTTAGATCTGTCATTTCAAGGGGAGAATATCGTATGTTTAGACCGTTTTAGATCTATCATTTCAAAGGGGACAAATCGTATGTTTGGACCGTCATAAATCTATCATTTCAAGGGGATAAAATCGTATGTTTGGACCGTTTTAGATCTATCATTTCAAGGGGAGAACATCGTATGTTTAGACCGTTTTATATCTACATGTATCATTTCAAGGGGAGAATATCGTATGTTTAGACCGTTTAGATCTATCATTTCAAGGGGAGAAAATCGTATGTTTAGACCGTTTTAGATCTGTCATTTCAAGGGCAGAAAATCGTATGTTTAGACAGTATTAGATGTATCATTTCAAGGGGAGAAAATCGTATGTTTGGACCGTTGTAGATCTATCATTTCAAGGGGAGAAAATCGTTTGTTTGGACCGTTGTAGATCTATCATTTCAAGGGTAGAAAATCGTATGTTTTGACCGTTGTAGATCTATCATTTCAAGGAGAGAATATCGTATGTTTAGACCGTTTTAGATCTATCATTTCAAGGGGGACAAATTGTATGTTTGGACCGTCATAAATCTATCATTTCAAGGGGAGAAAATCGTATGTTTGGACCGTTTTAGATCTATCATTTCAAGGGGAGAAAATCGTATGTTTAGACCGTTTTAGATCTATCATTTCAAGGGGAGAAAGTCGTATCTTCGGACCGTCGTAGATCTATCATTTCAAGGGGAGAATATCGTATGTTTAGACCGTTGTAGATCTATCATTTCAAGGGAAGAATATCGTATGTTTGGACCGTTTTAGATCTATCATTTCAAGGAGAGAAAATCGTATGTTTGGACCGTTGTAGATCTATCATTTCAAGGGGAGATAATCGTATGTTTGACCGTTTTAGATCTGTCATTTCAAGGGGAGAAAATCGTATGTTTGGACCGTTTTAGATCTGTCATTTCAAGGGGAGAAAATCGTATGTTTAGACCGTTTTAGATCTATCATTTCAAGGGGAGAAAATCGTATGTTTGGACCGTTTTAGATCTGTCATTTCAAGGGGAGAAAATCGTATGTTTAGACCGTTTATAGATCTATCATTTCAAGGGCAGAAAATCGTATGTTTAGACCGTTTATAGATCTATCATTTCAAGGGGAGAAAATCGTATGTTTGGACCGTTTTAGATCTGTCATTTCAAGGGGAGAAAATCGTATGTTTAGACCGTTTTAGATCTATCATTTCAAGGGGAGAAAATCGTATGTTTAGACCGTTTTAGATCTGTCATTTCAAGGGGAGAAAATCGTATGTTTAGACCGTTTATAGATCTATCATTTCAAGGGGAGAAAATCGTATGTTTAGACCGTTTTAGATCTATCATTTCAAGGGGAGAAAATCGTATGTTTGGACCGTTTTAGATCTATCATTTCAAGGGGAGAAAATCGTATGTTTGGACCGTTTTAGATCTATCATTTCAAGGGCAGAAAATCGTATGTTTAGACCGTTTTATATCTACATGTATCATTTCAAGGGGAGAATATCGTATGTTTAGACCGTTTAGATCTATCATTTCAAGGGGAGAAAATCGTATGTTTAGACCGTTTTAGATCTGTCATTTCAAGGGCAGAAAATCGTATGTTTAGACAGTATTAGATGTATCATTTCAAGGGGAGAAAATCGTATGTTTGGACCGTTGTAGATCTATCATTTCAAGGGGAGAAAATCGTTTGTTTGGACCGTTGTAGATCTATCATTTCAAGGGTAGAAAATCGTATGTTTTGACCGTTGTAGATCTATCATTTCAAGGAGAGAATATCGTATGTTTAGACCGTTTTAGATCTATCATTTCAAGGGGGACAAATTGTATGTTTGGACCGTCATAAATCTATCATTTCAAGGGGAGAAAATCGTATGTTTGGACCGTTTTAGATCTATCATTTCAAGGGGAGAAAATCGTATGTTTAGACCGTTTTAGATCTATCATTTCAAGGGGAGAAAGTCGTATCTTCGGACCGTCGTAGATCTATCATTTCAAGGGGAGAATATCGTATGTTTAGACCGTTGTAGATCTATCATTTCAAGGGAAGAATATCGTATGTTTGGACCGTTTTAGATCTATCATTTCAAGGAGAGAAAATCGTATGTTTGGACCGTTGTAGATCTATCATTTCAAGGGGAGATAATCGTATGTTTGACCGTTTTAGATCTGTCATTTCAAGGGGAGAAAATCGTATGTTTGGACCGTTTTAGATCTGTCATTTCAAGGGGAGAAAATCGTATGTTTAGACCGTTTTAGATCTATCATTTCAAGGGGAGAAAATCGTATGTTTGGACCGTTTTAGATCTGTCATTTCAAGGGGAGAAAATCGTATGTTTAGACCGTTTATAGATCTATCATTTCAAGGGCAGAAAATCGTATGTTTAGACCGTTTATAGATCTATCATTTCAAGGGGAGAAAATCGTATGTTTGGACCGTTTTAGATCTGTCATTTCAAGGGGAGAAAATCGTATGTTTAGACCGTTTTAGATCTATCATTTCAAGGGGAGAAAATCGTATGTTTAGACCGTTTTAGATCTGTCATTTCAAGGGGAGAAAATCGTATGTTTAGACCGTTTATAGATCTATCATTTCAAGGGGAGAAAATCGTATGTTTAGACCGTTTTAGATCTATCATTTCAAGGGGAGAAAATCGTATGTTTGGACCGTTTTAGATCTATCATTTCAAGGGGAGAAAATCGTATGTTTGGACCGTTTTAGATCTATCATTTCAAGGGCAGAAAATCGTATGTTTAGACCGTTTTAGATCTATCATTTCAAGGGGAGAAAATCGTATGTTTTGACCGTTTTAGATCTATCATTTCAAGGGGAGAAAATCGTATGTTTGGACCGTTTTAGATCTATCATTTCAAGGGGAGAAATTCGTATGTTTAGACCGTTTTAGATCTATCATTTCAAGAGGAGAAATTCGTATGTTTAGACCGTTTAGATCTATCATTTCAAGGGGAAAAATTCGTATGTTTAGACCGTTTAGATCTATCATTTCAAGGGGAGAAATTCGTATGTTTAGACCGTTTAGATGTAATCTCATAAGGAGAAAAAGTCATATATTTTGGCCGTTTTTTTATTTAGCATGTCTACGTAAAATTATCGTGTGCTTCTAGGGCATAGTAAGAGAGAGAAGACAAGCTGGTCTGATCTCCATGGTATGCTAAAATGTTTGTTAACATGAAAATTCAATCAGCCACACAGACAGACAGGCTCGACACGCTTTGCTGAACATGGACACGCTCTCTGAGTTCTCTAATCATACTTAATGGATTGGGATGCAGGCAGATTGTGAAGTAACCAAATGAGATGTATCCGCTCTGGATATTTGATGAGGCAATTACTTGATTGCCGCTGGTCGACAACTGACAATAACAACTCTGTGAACGCGAGAGATAGGATGTAAGATAAGCCGAGACGTACATTTCGTCTCTGAAAAACTAACGACGTGGTTTTGAAGATGAACCTTTATTCCACTTTGTAAAAAAGTACTTTAAAAGACTTGAACTGTTCATTAGGAAGTGGCTCTGTAGCTCATCGGGCTTTGTAAGACGTATTGTTCAATTGTGAAGAATAACATATCAAATTATATATGCTTTGGTGCAATGATTCGATAACGAATATTTTAATTTGGCCAAGATTACGTCAGTATTTAGCCTGGTGATTAGAAAATAGTGAAATGTTAAAAATTAATCATTCAATTAGATATTGCAAAGGAGTCTTTGAGAAAGGAGATTTTCAAAGTTTCGACCTCACTCTCGACTTGCTTATCAAGAATGGATCATGTTTGGAACTAAGTTTAGGTTAAATCATTATGTACTACCGTCCTTGAGAAAGAGCCGTTATCATTCAGATTTAGACATTATTAAACTGCCAGGCAATAGAAAGTACTCACCTTAGTTGGTTTCGATTAATTCAATATTTAAAAGAAATCACATACATTTGACCATGGCACGATACAATAATACTTATCTGCAGTAGTTTGCATGAATTAATTGCCATTGGTGACTGTGGTTAAATTTTAGTTAAAATATCCTTATTTAATGAAGACAAGGGTAAGAATTTGTTTAGGTGTTGTAACTGTGTGCAGAATCAAGCACGTTTTTTAATGTTCACATAGAATATGTTTTCTATGTCGATTAACAGTTGCGGATCATCAAAAATATTTTTTTAAGAAATTAAAAAAAAAATTAAATTAAAATTTTTTAAAATTAAAAAACAAACATGTAGAAGTATTCTTTGACTGTTGATTAAACACCTGTACTTTTCAGTTTTAGATTATGACATCGGAAACTTGAGATATTTACAATTGAAAATCATACACATGATTAAATGAACAGAAGTGAGTATTTTCTTTTGCCTGGCAGTTTAGTTTTGGAGAAGATGTCGATATAAAATTTTACGAAAGCAGATTTGACCCCGTCGAGGCGAGGTACCTACCAATACAAAAAGTACTTTGAATCGGATGGTTAGACTTCGCATACAAGTATATTAAGTCCCGAGTGGGATTTTAAAAGGATCGATCGGCAAATAATGTTGGGTAAAGTGATCTATCCATAATTAAATAAATGTACTACAAGCTTGTGGCCTTTTAAGTAGGCTACTGCAATAAAGATAGATCGGCTTGTGTTTTAGATTGAAATTGAAATATATATGGGAATGGATACTGCAAAGTGCATTTGAAACATATCGGTTAAAACGTCGGTTGATGAGCACTAATAACATTTATATGGGAATGGTAATATGTCCTCGAATGTATTGTTTTCTTGAAGTTATACAGAGAACTAAGCACATTATGAGGTCTTGTTTTAGAATCAGCTTTAAATAGGCTGTTCTGATTGTCCGCCATCTTGCTTTTTGAAAAACGTGAAAAACATTGTATTTTCACTTATGTTAGTTTTTACAAAATAATAAAATATAAACATTGATGGAATACTCACAAACTAACACATACTGTCACGTGAAAGTAATCAACAAGGTCGTGTTCTGCAGTAGGGACGCTTTCTACACTCGTAGCGCCGATGAATGACCTAAGTTCGCATTGTTTTTATTTTTTGAAAGAATGTGCATTCGTCTTTATCAACTTTTTAAATACATAGTCAAACAAATTTATCCTCGGTTATATGTTTCACGAGGATTGTGCAATAAGCATGTATTAATACAATTTATGAGTAAACAGGAATATCCTCCCGAATTTCGTGTCCAAAAAACAACCTGATAGAACCCTCTCTTTAAAGTTAACTGCAAACGAGCTTTTCCCTGGGAATATTTAACATCAAATCACATTTTCAAAATATTCACTATGGACGTATTGGACGTCATCATTTACGTTAGCTGTGTAAAATTACACAAGGCAAATTAAGGCCAGGACACCAATACACAACAAATACACCAATACACCAGGCAGTTTTAGGCCTGGACACCAATACACAACAAATACACCGATACACCAGGCAGATTTAGGCCTGGACACCAATACACAACAAATACACCGATACACCAGGCAGATTAAGGCCTGGGCACCAATTCACAGCGAATACACCAATGCACCAGGTCGATTTAGGCTTGTGTACCAATACACAACGAATACACTAATGCACAAGGCAGATTTATGTTTGGGCACCAATACACTACGAATACACCAATGCACCAGGCAGATTTATGTTTGGGCACCAATACACTACGAATACACCAATGCACCAGGCAGATTTAGGCTTGTGCACCAATACACAACGAATACACCAATGCACCAAGCAGATTTATGCTTGGACACCAATACACAACGAATGTACCAATACACAACAAATATGTGTATATGTGCCTATGCCACAATCCCACCTTGCCTTAAATGCTGATGACTTATAAATACGTTGTCTTAACTCAGTGATCTTTATATCTAGCAATTCGTGAGTTGTACAAATTGATTCCCTACATCTAGGGAAGTTTCCATTACAGTCTGGTCGGGCTGGTCTTCAAAAAAGTTCTCTTACTATCAATATACATGTACATTATGTTTGACTACGGCCTTGCGAGTTGGCTATTTCTTGCTACTACTGAATGTTTAAACTGTTTTCCCTTTGAATTTCAATGTAAACGTATAAAGTGCATTTGTCTAATTATTCATCATATTGATTTCGATATTTTTATTCGTGATTTTGTTCTGCATAAAGTACTAATTAAACGAATTTTTTCTCAAGCTGAAATCCACTGAGTATTGCTAAGGATTAACTATGCAAAAGTCCCTCATCCAACAACGCTGTTTCTAATTAGACCGAATTTTCCATTCCAGCTCTTCCATTGCCCCCTCAAGGATTGTAATTCAGGAGTGATTAATCGCCTTAAGTATTTTGTTAGACTGAGTGAAAGTCTCGGAGATCTTTAGCAAAAGAAAGCGAATAGAGCTGCACGTGTTACACGTGCTGCACTTGAGAAATGTGGAGCTGAGGCAGTGAAAAGCATGTAACATGTGACGACCTGGATTGAAAATTAGTCTTGGAATGTTTATAATTACTATACCTTTATCCTTTTGATTATATACATTTTAATACGTTAAGTGTGTATTCAGTTTATCTAGACTTGCTGAATAAAGATCTCGACTGTATTAAAGGCTCTTCATTTTACACAGTCATGGAGCAGTACCAGTGTCGATCGAATACAGTTATATATATCTTTAGGAAAAGCATGATGCACGTGCTTATGTAGACATGTACAACCCTTGTTGTGAAAAGCATGATGCACGTGCTTTATGTAGAAATGTACAACCCTTGTTGTGAAAAGCATGATGCACGTGCTGCTTAAATAAATTAGAATACATGGTGAGTAATATCGTGATGCATGTGCTGCACGATATTTTGAAGATAAAACGCAGGATTGAAATCATGCTGCTGAAAATTAACAAACCGTGTGTGGTAATCATTTTGCACCTGCATCATAAAAAAAATCTTTTACAACTTGTGATAAACCCGTGTGATGTGCAGTACGAATGTCAAAGAAGATTTGAAGAGACACATACAAGGCACTTTATTATAAATATTTATGCGATATATATTTACATTAGAGAGTAAATTATCCAACTACACGACCTGAGTATCTGCAGTCAAAGAAAAGGGTGTCACATAAAAAGCAAAAACTGCTGGCGACCATTTTATTTGTGAACACCTTAAAATAATTCGAGGTGGGAAAATGGATTCACGTTGCTTTACCGAACCGTGTATAATCGTTAAAACTGTGTTTATTGAAAGAGGAGGATTGCTTTACCCAAGAAGGGCTCGTAAAAATCATTGAGGCAACTTGGACAAGTCTAGGTGCTAAACAACATGATGGATTTCTGTTTTGAACCATTTGTGTGTTTTCAGGCATGCTCTTCAATCGTGCCTGATTTTAAACACACACCTTGGAATAAAGTCAACACATTCATCTCTATGATCGTTAAGTATTGGATGACCCATTAACACACTTTGTTGCTCTACGCCAAACATTGAAATTCTGAAATATTGTTTTATTCGTATTTTTTTTAGATGTCAGTGAATTGACAGTTTTGTCCTACTATTTCAAAAAGTCAAATTGAACAAATTACAAAAATGATTTAACATTTGCATTTATTGATTACTTTCAATTTTTTTTTTTTTGAATGATTAAAACACTTTTGTTTCAAGTTTTTTCAGAATATTTGCAATGACGGTTTTCGAATATTGTTAAACACATCGAATGTTCTACAATATAGGAGGTTTATATAAAACGCTGCATCGCTATAGCCCGATTGAATTGACATAAAAATTGAAGTGAAACTGTTTCGTCCTGAAAGACCGATATCACTTAATTTAAATGCAAATGTTCCCAATTCAGTGTGACCTACATTTGGAGTAAGATGGAGTGAGGTTTAGACTTCACTGACAAAGTCATTAATCAGGAAGGATTTTTACTTCCGCAGAAGTTGTAACTACATCCGAAAAGTTTGTTTACCTGTGTTGTAATGGCAGTGCAAGCTAATTCATATATGAGTTTTCTCTCTGTTTTCGCTGATTGGCAATATGGTGAATATGGTCAAAATATATATTTCATGTGGGAGCTCGCCAAACTAACAGGGGGTGACAAAATTCGTTAATTCTCTCTTTACCGGGCGATACAACAGTTTATACGTAATTGCGGATACTCTTATTATACCTTGATGGTGTATTTAAACACATATTATTTTATTACCCATATGTTTGAAAATAACCGAGTTAATATTATTGATATGAGCACATGTACACATATCACATTTGCTTAGCAACCATTGTTTCACCGTGACTTCCCGTCTGTGACGTCATAAAACGATTGTTCGTGACGTCACTGTAGCTTGACGTCGCAAGAGAAGTGGGTCTTTTTCTGGCTAATTTTACGCGAATGAAATGGAATAAAATGGGTAATAAAGAAATTATTACACTCGAAAGTGTGTCATATGACTATTACGAAACTCGTGCAAATGTATGTATAACCCTCGCTCTCGCTCGGGAAATACAAAAATTCACACTCGTTTCGTAAAAGTCATATGACACACTTCCTCGGGTAATAATCTCTATTTATTTCCCCATCACTGTTCAACTATTGATAGGGAGCATGAAACTCTTCGCCCTCTTGCATGCTGAAACAATTTTTTTTAATTGCAACAATATTGCAAAGTTATGCAAACTATATTGTAAACATGGAATATGCTTTGCTCTCTATGATTTGTTTCATTAATGTGAATAGACAGAAGCAGTCTTTTTTTAATGAATTCAAATTTTATTAATTTTCGAATAAAAGTTTTCAAATGGAATAAATGGGAACACATCAATCACAAATACATTGCAAGAGTATAAGAGAAAATACATTATGCATGTTTGAATCAGATCACTTACTGGATATTTTACTGAAGAACATACAAATTGTAGTTCTGACAAGATTGAGGCCTGGTCACTTCAAAGACCTGCCTAAATTGTAACTGTTTACCGTGAAGTGTACAATAAGATTATGTTATGAAACATTCAACAAGAGACCATAAACAATTTTATGGTATATGATTCAACTGTTTTCGTAATAAGCGAAACTGCAAAATGATCAGTTAAATTTTTTAGCGTTGATACTATGCTTCAAATGTATCCCAAATAGTATGATATTTGCACCAACATACAGAAGGTGGTGAACGAACTTACGGGATGCAGCTGCAGGTTAATATACTTTTGGGAAACAGCTGTATATGATGCAGGCAACATTCAGTATTGTGGGATTTCAAGAGGTCAGAGGTTGACCAATCTACTTGCCACGTTCTCCCATGAGATGTCATAGCTACTGTTTTATCACAAATGGAAACTTTAATTCCAATATTACAAATTCGGTTTGTGTATTTTAGAAAAACGGGATTGTAGAAGCCTTTATTGTGGCTACAATTACCCTTATGGTGGAGGATATGCGTAATTTAAATAATTAGTGTCCGTATAACCGTTAATTCTTAACAAATAATGACGTAGATGTTTGAAGAACATTTAGAAGTGGCATATATATGAACAGGAATTGTTTCTGGATAATGACTTATTTAATGTGAAAATACACGAGGTTTCGGGGTATACAACTCCTTGATAAGAAGAAATGTAAATGTAAAAGAAGGAGTAAATATATACTCCGAAATGTCATGTATTTGATGAAGGAGTAAATATATACCCCTAAACGTTGTGTATTTGACGAAGGAGTAAATATATACTCTTAAACGTCGTGTATTTGATGAAGGAGTAAATATATACTCTTAAACGTCGTGTATTTGATGAAGGAGTAAATATATACTCTTAAACGTCGTATATTTGATGAAGGAGTAAATGTATAGCCTAAACGTCGTGTATTTGATGAAGGAGTAAATGTATACTCCTAAAGGTCGTGTAGTTGATGAAGGAGTAAATATATACTCCAAAATGTCGTATATTTCATGAAGGAGTAAATATATACTCCTCAACATCGTGTAGTTGATGAAGGAGTAAATTTATACTCTTAAACGTCGTGTATTTGATGAAGGAGTAAATATATACTCCTAAACGTCGTGTAGTTGATAAAGGAGTAAATTTATACTCTTAAACGTCGTGTATTTGATGAAGGAGTAAATATATACTCCTAAACGTCGTGTATTTGATGAAGGAGTAAATATATACTCCTAAACGTCGTGTATTTGATGAAGGGGTAATGTATACCCAGAA
The DNA here is from genome assembly GCA_936450465.1 of Gibbula magus. NCBI lineage: Eukaryota > Metazoa > Mollusca > Gastropoda > Trochida > Trochidae > Gibbula > Gibbula magus. Next base: position 59,374,594 of record OW388304.1, on the reverse strand, counting down.
AGGTCGTGTATTTGATGAAGGAGTAAATATATACTCCTAAACGTCGTGTAGTTGAAAAAGGAGTAAATTTATACTCTTAAACGTCGTGTATTTGATGAAGGAGTAAATATATACTCCTAAACGTCGTGTATTTGATGAAGGAGTAAATATATACTCCTAAACGTCGTGTATTTGATGAAGGGGTTAATGTATACCCAGAAAGGTCGTGTATTTGATGAAGGAGTAAATATATACTCCTAAACATCGTGTGGTTGATGAAGAGTTAATATATACTCCTAAACGTCGTGTATTTGATGAAGGAGTAAATATATATACTCCTAAACGTCGTGTATTTGATGAAGGAGTAAATTTATACTCCTTAACGTAGTGTATTTGATGAAGGAGTAAATTTATACCCCTAAACGTAGTGTATTTGATGAAGGAGTAAATATATATACTCCTAAACGTCGTGTATTTGATGAAGGAGTAAATATATACTCAGAAATGTCGTGTATTTCATGAAGGAGTAAATATATATACTCCCAAACGTCGTGTATTTGATGAAGGAGTAAATATATATACTCCTTAACGTCGTGTATTTGATGAAGGAGTAAGTATATACTCCTAAACGTCGTGTATTCGATGAAGGAGTACATTTATACTCTCGTACTATTACGTCGTGTATTTGATGAAGGAGTAAGTATATAGAACCTACTCTTGGTTTTGTGTATTTGATGGAGTAAGTATATACTCCTAAACGTCGTGTATTTGATGGAGTAAGTATATACTCCTAAACGTCGTGTATTTGATGAAGGAGTAAGTATATACTCCTAAACGTCGTGTATTTGATGAAGGAGTAAGTATATAGAGCCTGCTCCTAAACGTCGTGTATTTATTAAGTATTCACTCCGAAAAGTCTTACATTTTCACATTAAAGTTTTTATTCAGAAAAACGTCTCGTTCTTAAATGACATAGGTTCTACCAGTTCCAAGATGTTGACATTGACCTAGAATTCACGTTGTCTTAGCTATTGTATTCAGTTCTTCATTCCACTTGTTTTCTTTTAGACCGAGTGACATATCCATTGTCATTTCGTCAAATATGTGGCACATAGGGACCCGAAACCCCATGTGTATTGTGCCCTTCATCTCTCTAACACAATTCCCGAAGACTTGACCCCATTATGTCATTTGCAGGAACCGTTTCCGTGACGAGGTCCTCTCGCTTTGGTTCCTGATTGGCGAAACTGCCACTTCATTCAATGACACAATATGGTAAACAAGTAACTTGTAAAATAGAAGAAAATAATTTCAACAGTTAGAAATGACTTCAGAATTTAGATATGCCCGTTTATTACACCATACTCCATTAAGGAGCGGGTATTTCAAGTTAGATAACTTGTTCCTAGTCCTTCTTTGAGAATTCAATATATTTAAACTCAACATCATACCGTACAAAACCAGTATCGTTAATTTGTATAGATTGTCTTGTGCATTTAACTCTAGTCTTGTTCTTACCCTTTTCCAAAAAAATTATTTCTTTACAATTAAAAGGACGTATCTAGTTCATAGTACCATATTTTAGCTCATCTTCTCTTCAATAAAAGGCACAAAGGTTCGTTGACTAACCTATTTGGGAGTGAGTGGCTTAAATAAAGACTTTTACCCGAGGGAGTTGGATTTTTACGAAACGAGTGGAAAGGTTCACAGGCGACAGATTTTTACACAAATATGCGTTGATGACGTTAGAGTCACAAGACACACTTTAACGTGTAATAATTCCATTATACCCATTCTATTCTATTTGAAACGCGTAAAAATAGTCAAACAACGGACCACTTCTCTTGTGATGGCAAGCTACAATTGCACAACACAAATAAGGTCGAGACGACGAAAAACTGGAACTCTCGCTGAAACAATGGTTGCTAGACAAACATGATATGTCACATAGATTCGTATAGAAAATATGTTTGTCGCAGAGGCACATTTCTTACCGCCATTTACCCAGGGTGATACTATCGTTTTTAAATTCATGTCTAAGTGAGGGACAGGGAATCCATTGTCAGATTATCCAGCCATGAAGCGGGTCACCCATCCGACGAGCCGCGCCCATTGTTGCTGAACTTCACTGACACTAGCCCACTGAGCTATGCAAAAGACCACGTGCCAAAACAGTTCCACGAATTTAGAAAGGCAATACTATTGACGGCGACCTTAGGATGGAAATAGGTGACGGAAGATTAGGTAGACGGCGTGATTGGGGACACGATAAAGCGTTCGCTCGCCTGACCACAATTATTGAGGTATTGATTGGAAGCTGTGAGAGGTTAGGGGAAGGGATGGAAAGCTTTAGGGGTAAGGGTTAAGAGTCATCACGAACATCTTACGGAACTGTCAGTTTCAAGAAGAAGGGTCATTGATTCTAGGGAACTGTTGGTTTCGGTACAAAGGGTCGTTGTTTTTAGGGAACTATTAGTTTAAAGAACAGGGGTAGTTGACTAGTTGTTTCTATGGAAGGGTTCGTTTCAAGAACAAGGGTCGTTGTTTTTAGGGAACTATTAGTTTAAAGAACAAGGGTAGTTGACTAGTTGTTTCTATGGAAGGGTTCGTTTCAAGAACAAGGGTCGTTGTTTCTAGGGAACTATTAGTTTAAAGAACAGGGGTAGTTGACTAGTTGTTTCTATGGAAGGGTTCGTTTCAAGAACAAGGGTCGTTGTTTCTAGGGACAGTAGGGTTGTTGTTTCTAGTGCATTGTTGGTTTCACAATCAAAGATCGTTTCTAGGGAACTGTTGGTTTCGAGAAAAAGGGTTGTTGTTTCTAGGGAACTGTTGGTTTCAAGAACAAGGGTCGTTGTTTCTATGGAGCGGTTGGTTTACAAAGGTCGTTTCTAAGGAATGATTGATTTAAAGAACAACATTGTTGTTTCTATTGAACTGTTGGTTTCAAGAACAGGGGTTGTTGTTTCTAGGGAAATGTTATCAAGAACGACGGTCGTCGTTTCCAGGGAACTGTTTGTCCCAAGATTTGTTGGTTTCGCTGACAAAGGTTCGTTGTCCCCGGAAACTGTCGAAAACAAAGATTCGTTTGTACCGAAGAATTATTTCTTTTGAAAACAATTGTTTGTTGTTTTGTTTTTTTTATCCAAGGGAGAATTGATGGTTCCAAAGACAAAGAAACAGAATTTGAATGTTCCCGGATAACTTAAGGTTTCAAAGACAAAGATTTGTTGTTCTAAGAGGACTATTGGTTTCAATGACAGTGGTTCTGTGTTGTGCTTTTAAGGAACTGTTTCTTTCAAAGACAAACGTTTGTTAGTCGAAATTGCATGATTAATATGCCATTGTCTTTTTTTCTGAATTGCTTATACCTCGATCTCTCGACCAGTCCTTTGTAAAATCCTGTGTTATACGTCATTGAAGTTTTGAATGGAAGATTTCAGATAAAAGTGAAAGTGAAACCTTGATTATTTGTATGAAATATCAAATCGTTTGAATGAGAAGTTGAACTTGAATGTGCAAAACTCGGAAATGCTATTTGACATTTAATTGGATGTTCACTAATGACGTCATCACGGTAATTGGAATTCTTGAGCATATTAGCAAAGCAGGCCACAAATGAATAAATTCAATTTCGTTAAAACCAGCGTCTGGTGTATGTCGCCAGTATTACACTATTGCAATACGGAATACAATACTTTAATATTGCAATGTTTACAACCCATGTATTCAATTTGAATAATCAAGGCAACATCTGGGTGTACACGTTTGTTAATCAAACATTCGATCTCCTTACCATATTATCATATTGTACTTCCTCGTCTTGTCTGGGTCAAACTTCAACATATGTAAACAACTAACGAAATGTCGGTTTGTTAGGAGTATTCTAAACGTTATACCACATGTTCGTGGAGTGCTGTCTTCTGTTTACAAGGAAGATAATCTTTGACTGTTTTTGGATCGATATGAAAGCATTAAAGCACAATTAAGTGTCATGTTAATTCAATATAGCTTGCAGACATATTTAACTATTTTTAATAATGTATTTGTTGTGATAAAGTTCTAAGATTTCACAAACTGTAAAATAAAACAACGGACAGTCCATGGCAATAGAATCATAGGATCATCTTGCTGGAAGCAGTTCTTCCACACATTCATATTCAATTACTGAAATAGGAAACTCTGCAATGGGAGTTTCAAAACAATTCAAAGTTTTACATCAATCAAAGCCAGAACTCATGTCATGAAAATTATTTATGCTACAGTATGGAAATAATGTCAAGATACGACTGCAACTGCACAGCACTTTAGCACTTTTTTTCCTAAAATTTTATTATTTCAAATTTCCTATTTATAATGATAGTTTATGTCATTTATATTTACTTTAGAGGGTAAAACATCTTATTACACAAACCAATTATCCGCAGTGGTAATAACGGTGTTGCATGGCAGCGATTTTATTGTGAACACATTTTATTATTTCGAATGACAAAAACGATTCCCAAGGCTTTACTGAACCATTACACTCACTTGTAACTTTATTTTCTGAAAAGAGAAGGGTGTTTTACTATTGGTGACATTATTTTTCAAATACATTAAATTTTTCATTGACTTATTTGAGCGAGAAAAAGTGCTTCAGCGCCTTTAAGGTAAAATGATCAAGACTGACGCTAATGCTCTTTGTCGCTAGTAGATTCCCGACAAACAGTGATTTCACCAGAGAGGAACTCTCACCATTCTCCATCACTGGCTAATTCAAGACATTAAGCATTTCGTTCAATTTTCTGTGCTAGCATAGCAGAGCACTGCACTGCACCTGAAATGCACAGTGGGTTCTGATACGCTACCACGGAAAAATTATGGAAATGCGACAAGGTCTTAATTAGTCAGCGATGGAGCATGGCACGAGTTATACCTTGCAGATACTGAGCTGACAAAAAACAACAAGACGCTTGCATGTGTGGGAGCTCAATCCCGCTGCTGGTTTATTGACATTAAGTCGCAAACACCTCTCTCCAGAGGAGCACAAGGAGAAAACAAGAGAGAAAAGACATTCATTCCTCCAAGAAAACTTCAAAATTGGTTTTCTAGGCCTATTCCACTATGAGGTAACCGGTGAAAATTATGCGTGGCAAGTAGATGAACAGAAAGTCTCACAAAGAAAGATACCATCGGACAAGTGGATCATGTCACGACTAGTAATATAACTGCCAGTACTTCGTACAAATGATGACATGGGTGGGAGCCAATCAGCTTGGGCCATCCGTAAAGACGTTACTAAATCACCTGGTTATATACAGGGCTTAACAAACTCGCGTCAACTCATTCAAACTTCAACAATATACCCAACACGTGGCTCGAGATGGACACGGAAGTGCTGCAAGGGTGTCGTCATCTATTAGAGCTATCATACCTTATTCTAGTCACTTCCCTAGGTCATACCCGATACCCTTGTCCGCACGTCCGTGTGTCCGTCTGTTGCCATTACAAACACACCATGCTCTACTCGAGCAGTGAAACAACTCGGCCATGTTATCGTTCCTTGACCAATCAGAGCTCTCCGTGCCATTTTCTCATCTTCCATTAATAAGTTTAGTTCATTCAATCGGTTGCTCAGGTTCACATCAATCTGAAGACATCACTGATGTGATTATATCTCATGATATTGAATCATAGATTTGCAGAGCTCTGATTGGCCAATTCCTGACAGTGTTGACCAATAACATTGATTAATCTTCAGTGCTGAGAATTATCAGTTAACAAGGATTCTGATTGGTTGAAATATTACAATGCACTGAATCTGACCAATAAAAAAACAAATCATTCTCAACAATGAAACTTTGGGAGATTCACATCTAAAGAGAAAACTGCTTGAAAACACGGAAAGATTTACAAGCTAAAATATAAGAAAAATAACAATAAAATATCAAACATCAGCATACTGGAGTCATGGTTAAATTTTCAAGTAATGATTACCATGAAGAGATGCCAACCATTGGCCAACCTTCAGTGATTGTTCTGTATGTGTACTTTCCAAGGGTTGAGATAAAATATAAAAATACCTCATTTAACACAAGTAATAAAGCTAATAAATCTTCATCAATCAATCACCAGTCCAACAAAATCATATCTTATTATAAATAAAGTATTTTAACAAAACATTTTGAAAGCTAATTTTTAAGAAATTTTATTTTAAAAAAAGTTAAATATTTCAACATAATTATTTAAGAGGAATCCCATTAATGCATTCTCAAATGATTCATAATTATTTAATAGGAATCCAAATGATGCATTCTCAAACGATTCATAATTATTTAATAGGAATCCAACTGATGCATTCTCAAACGATTCATAACTATTTAATAGGAATCCAAATGATGCATTCTCAAACGATTCATAATTATTTCAGAGAAATCCTAACCATGCATTCTCGAATAAATCATAATCATTTCCAAGGAATCATGAATAACGAATTATTGAATTATTCATCATAATTATTTCTGAGGAAGTCGATTGGTTGGCACCTCGATAAGCACAGTAAAACTTGAAAGTGGAATATCCAAACCCTAGCTAACAGTAATAATAGAAACAGGAGAGCGTGGTTGTGAAAGGTATTATATTAGGTGAAAATGCAGATAAATATAGGTAGTACTATTGAAAACAAGTCACAGACCAGCATTGATGGTGTTGTGAACAAGATGGCTTAAGTCTTTGAGGGCATTTAGAAGTGGAATACACAAGAAAACAAGATTTTTGGGATAACAACTTCTCTTGTGTAAATACACGCGGGATACAAGAGGGAATTGTTAACAATTAACTTGGTATTTCTATTCTGATATGTTTCTGTAACTTTGTGCTCTGCCAATGTATGTCCATTTTTTCTCAATACTAATTACTTGACATATTGTGTAAAAACATTTGAAATATTCAAAATAAAAATATTATTGCACTCTTTTCTAAAAGATAAAGTACTTGAACAGAACCATACATATGAAATCTATTTTCTTGTAACTTCAATTTTTTTTTGTGTTCAACTTAAAAATTGTCAGTCTGGTTAAACAAAACAATTCAAAAAAATTTCAACACTCTTACAAATTAATCTTTAATACAACAAAACTACAAATATACTGTCAGTATCATACAAAATATAGTTTCTGGATTGCCCAAACAACTAAACTGATATTATGACACAAGACCTAAAATATTTTTTTCAGGAATAACAAAGTTATGATTGATATTTTAGTATGAATTCTTAAATATATATTTCAGGATCCAAAATCTGATCTTTCTTTAAATTGAGAAGTAGTATTTGGTTATGACACAAGCAAGGCGCTGATATTTACCAATGGCGCCAACATATTCCAGTGGAATGGTAAGTCTTGTATTTCAATGTCCAGCTTCTGACCAGAACTCTTGGTTGCCATGGAAATGCTGATTAAGGCTGTCACAGAGGAGATAGACTCACCCTACAGCATATCTTCTCCTGCTGAAGAGCTTTAGGAGGCAAGTGAGAAGTCATGATTTTCTAATTGCAGCAACTTCATTGTGCTTTATGGTCTTCTCCTGGCTCTGGCTCCTATATTATCTTTTCTGGCTCCTATATTATCTTGTACGTGCGTTCTCGCTCTGGCTATATTATCTTGTACTTGCGTTCTTGCTTTGGCTCCTATATTATCTTGTACGTGCGTTCTTGCTTTGGCTCCTATATTATCTTGTACGTGCGTTCTTGCTTTGGCTCCTATATTATCTTGTACTTGCGTTCTCGCTTTGGCTCTTATATTATCTTGTACGTGTGTTCTTGCTTTGGCTCCTATATTATCTTGTACTTGCGTTCTTGCTCCTATATTTTCTTATACTTATGTTCTTACTCTGGCTATATCATCATGTAGTCGTGTTCTTGCTCTGGCTCCTATATTATCTTGTATTTCCAAACAATTTATCAGGATTAAAGCTCTTTTGCATATTTGCATATTTGCTTTAGAAATTTGAAATTTGAAATTCAATATTTAGGTTTTCCATTTTGGTAGATTTGACTCTTGTTAAATAATTTAAATAAAACAACATACATAGACAGAGCACAATTATTTTGAGAATATAAATTGAAAACTGGGAGTTATTTGTCACAAATATTTGAACACGAATCGGTCAGACAAACATACCTTGATTAACGGGTACAGTGTAGTTAGTAATTATCACAGATAGGGAGTCTCTGTTGTCAGTCGTGGACAAAACATTGACACTAGAAAACAATATTATCTTCAGTTGCTTGCCTTCAGCAACTGAATAAACATCACAGCCATTAATGAAAAGAATATGCTTTTGCAGATTTTGAATTTATCAGAAGTTAACCAAGACCTTCAGTGTGCTTGGTAGTTTGTGATGTATTAGCAATAGACCTCGGAATGAAACATTAAGTGGAACTAAATTCTATTCAAATATAATGAAGTTATCTTTTTCAAAGGTGGGATGAATGTTTATCATTGAAAAGAATACTTTGAATATATTAATAATTTGTCATAAATAAAACTTACTATCCTGAAAAACAAATGGAAAATTTAATAATTAATTTTGTAATTTAATTAAGCATTACACAAATCATAAGCATTTTGATGATTTTAAAAATAAATAAATATAAAGAATACTGAATAACAAAATTTAGTTTTATTGATTTTCTGATTAAAAACAATGCTTGACAAAAAAACACAAGGTTGATCTTTTATGATTGACAACTGAATTCATAAATTTTTAGACGTTAACATAACACATAATACTGAAAAAGATGGTGATTTGAAGCACACCAAACTAAAAAGCTTCGAAATAAAATAATATTGGCACATGCTGGGGGAAAATGAATATAGTTTAAGAGATCAAACATTGAAATAATACACAGAAGTAAATTATACAAATTGTGGAAAAAGCCACAGAAAGACAGACTTCAATTAAAGTTATAAAATGAGACAGCTTGCCATTTTATGATGCAAATGTTGAGTATGAGATGTTGGTTTTAATAAATAAAATCAATAATATGTGAAGAAAATCAAAGGTTTTGTGAGAATTTAAAACTTTTCTTCTGATCTGGACAGAACATGTAAAAACACTTGTTACATGCTAGCATCATACTTATCACAATACACAAATCTATAAATTGACAACTGTTTCTATGGCTTCTTTAGGAACCTTGAATGGAAGAGTCTTTTTCCACTTCGCTGGTGGGTGGGTCAGGTAGGTGCCAATATCAGACTAGTCCATTATTTATAGGGGTTTAAAATCACAGAATGGCAGAGGAATAAAATTTTCAGGAAACAATGGGAAAACATAATATACATATCAACTATATATATATATCTTAATAATATAAACAATCCAAAGATGGTTTGGAATAATAGCAACAACTCTCCAGGTTTGGAAACCAACAGAAATGACTTTTTTCACGCCCATGGTATCATTTTGAAGACTCTTTTTTAAAACTAAGCAACTTCTATTGATAAATGGCTATTGATTTCTTTGCTAAAATGCTTTAGTATTTAAGAGAAGCTGAAATATTCAATTTGTAAAAGGACATTTAACTCATTGCTTGTCTTATGTCAATCTTCGTTTCAATTTATCCTTGATATATTTCAACCTTATTTTAATAGATACATAAAATGATACCAAAGGAATGATATTTGCAGTTCATGGCATTACAGTATGGATAAATGGGAGGTCTATCAAATATTAAAACACAGTTAACAATAAAACCAACAAATTCTATCAACAACACAATTTAAAACTTTAATAATTTAACAAAATGAACTTTATGAACTTTTCTAAGGAACCAAGAAAGAACATTATTTTTCATCCTTTTGTTTTCAAAAACGAAGTAACAAAAACATCATTCTTCTTTGAATGATTAAAGAAACTGACTTTTAAAATAAATATTTAAAGGAAATTCCTTCATAATTTAAAAAAATATTATTGGAATTATCACCAAATTTTAACAAAGTTTTGACCCTAAAAATGTTCTTACAATGTTTGTTTTCTATGAAGGGCTCATAAAATCCCTCTTTAATAATATTATATTATTATGTTGCTCTAACAATGATGAAGAATTCAAGCAATATTTGATATCTCACAAAGTTACAAGCAAGTCTAAAGTGAAATCTCCCAATACACAATTTGGTATTCATTTCCTTTACAACATAAATATTTCATTAATGTAAATGATTGATTTCAGTATTTCTAATATGAAACCATTGCTATTTACCCTATCATTATAAGGCCGTAGATGAACAAAATGTGATAGAATCAACTTGAAATTTCTGTCTCATTTTCCCATAACATAACAAAATTAGTCATTTACTATAAAAATCAAGATTGTTGTTAGTGGAAAAGATTTGGAATATATATAGTGAAATCGCTCTTCAGCTCGTCAGGCTTAAAATTTCAGCTTTGAGAAGAACTTTGAAGACGTGCGCTATATATATTTATAATCTCTGCTAGCCAAGGATGCTGTACACAATATATAAATTGGTAGTTTTTCAAGAAGTTAAAATGGGCGTGTGGGTCAAATGGTAGGGCAATTCACAATTTATTACTATTTCCCAGTGAAAAGTTTTTCAGATTTCAAGAGCTTTTACTTTGGGAAAAGAAGAGGAAAAATTTACTTAGGGTGTAGCTCAAACGGATAGTATGATTTAAAAGTCTACAAGTTCTAATCCTATTTTCAACTTTCTAAAGCAGTTACTTCTACAGAAGGTAGAAAGTTTTATTTAATGGCGGGACCTCGTGGGCCACATACAGAACAGAGGGTCTGCCAATGTACAACTGATAATTCAAGCCTGATGAGCTAAATGTTTAAATTAATTACTTTGACAGTCAAGTACAATATAAAGAAATATTAAAAACCCTGATGTCTTATAATGCCCTATATAATAAATAAATAATAGATGTCAGAAATCGTAAATAATAGCATTACTTCTGTAACTCATCAGGATTTGCATAATTTACATCAGAGGTTGAAGATTTAAACAAAAGTCTTTTCAAGTAATACATTGTTAATTTTTTGGTCAAAATGGCAAAATAGCTAACCCTTCTGCTTATGTACCAACTTTGATCCCCTAGGTTCAAGGTACCGTCCTATAATTCGTCAGCTTTTGGAGTTCAGTGGTTCTGGGGGCGATATTAAAAATGTGAAATTTTACAGACGGTAGATGCCTTACCATGTTGTTAGTTCATCTAGCCTTAAAGGTCTGATGAGCTAAAAATCTGATATTCTATCCAAAAAAGGATGTAAAAAATGTGTAACATAACAACTTTTTAGCAATCTACAATCCTGTAAAAATGAAAACGAGAAAAAGTGCCTTATAATGAAATGGCAAGACAGCTATGATTTATAATTCCTGATTTCCATTCATATACTCAAATCACACACAGTTCTTGCAGACAGTGTAAAAATAAGATAAGTAAATAAAATTTGAAAAAAAGGAGCTCAAAGTTATCTGGAGTATAAGTCTATCTAAACAGGAGACAACTTGTTCAGCTTGCTGGCACAGGGACATTGGAATTGGTCGATACAAAATTGTTTCAACATTTTTTAAAACCAAAATGTCAACGGTATTTACTTTGCCAAATTGTGTTTCACTTCTAACATTAATTTTAAAATTACAAAAAAATTAAAAATTCATAAGATTTTAATAATTTAAACAATTTCCCCTAAAAATGAATTAAAATATTTGGTAATTTTGTTTTCTGCATTGGTCATTACTAATATCCCTGGTACCAGACGCAAAGATCCCTGACGATACACTGACAGCTAGAAGGTCCTGTACGTACGTATATATCCCAGTAAGACGATCGCAGTTCACACATACAGCTAGACTTGCTATGCTAACGTGAGCTGGTCACATCATCTAGCCACTGTGTATGAAAGAAGTCCGGTGGACAAGTGTCACTTGATGTATCATATTTGACGTATTTACTGCCTACCACTAACCCGTCAAGCTTCCAATTGCGTTTGCCTCAACCTCAGTCCTTTACACAGTTTTCTTTGACTAACATCTCCATCCCCGGAGATAGCTAGCGATGTACTCTTGGGTCATTTGCAAAAATTTGACCAACCTTTGGGTTTTTGTGTTTTTTTTTAGATTTTAAAGAAGTTTGGTTAACAATTAAGTTGTTCATTTATTGTGCCAAACCTTTCCATGTGTCCAATTGATGGGGATCACAACTTGGGGATTAATCAAAATCAAAAATCCTCAGCCACAGGTAAGTGGTTCATTGCTATACTGACCATAAGGGAACACCTCTAGTTAACTTGAGGACACTTAGTCAAAGGAAGCTCTGTGAATGTGGATGACAAGAGATTAATGTAGGGTATCATTCACCTTGCTTGCCACTGCTTAGGGCACTTCTCCCCTTCAGTTCTGTTAAAATGGGAGGCCGTTTTACAACAATTTCAATGATGAAGGGCACTCATTATCCCAATTTTCAAAGATCATCTCCATTATACTAATTTTTCCATTCTCAATTACCAAACCATTCCATTTTCATTTCCAAGCTAACTTTTCATCTGAAATCTTCCCTATTCAATTCTCTAAGCATATTTTTTCACAAGTATCTCCTCCCATTTCCTCAATGATCCCTCCCATTTCCTCAATGATCCCTCCCATTTCCTCAATGATCCCTCCCATTTCCTCAATGATTCCCTTCCATTCCTGAAGGGTCTATTCCCTTTTTCTTAAGCCTCTTTCTCAATTCCTTAGCGCAAGTCAGAAACACGTCAAAAATGATACGTCACTTCTAAGTCGTACTGGTAAGAGAAACAGTTCAGCGCTAGTCGTATGTACACATCACGTTCGAGAATCCGCAAGGGAGGTAACTCTGTGTGCTAGTGTTGGAAGATAAAGAGAACGTCATAATTAGCAAATATCAATAATGTGTTAAGGTTGATCGTTGAGAGTAGAGCCCGTCTTTGCTGGGCAAGAAATGGTGTGTGCGGTATGAACTGAGAAATGAGTAAAGGCCAAAAGTATTTCCTTCAAATTACATCTCCTCTCAGTTTTACAGTGGGAGTACCTTGTATGATAATAAATGTTTACCTAATGCAGAATATAGATATGTTTTACTATATAACAACTCAGTGGCGGATCCAGAGTGAGGTTCAGGGGTTCGAACTCGCCCCTTTTGAAATTTTTTTACGTAAATTTGATTGGCTCCATGGATGACCTTCCCACTTTCAAAATTTTTGGAACCGCCTCTGACACTGACTACTTACTGAATTCTTCCTACAGTAACATCTGGAATTCATGTCTCGAATTTGTATAGGACTGATAAGAGGCTTTAGGGTTCTGGATTTTGTTTGAAAAACACCAGCAAGAATTTAACAGCGGACAAAGCTGCATACAGTGGACAACTGGAGACACTGACGCAGAAGAACAGAGGTCAAGAAAGCTTAGGAAAACAAAAGTTGGAATGTTGAACTTTGATAAATATGTACAAATTTGGTAAGTCTGTCACACTGATATACACATTCAAGCTTCATGTATTCAAATAAAGGACAAAGAGTGTAAAGGTGTTGGTGATACATGCTTCAACACCAGTTGCCTCCCTTGACAGATTCTGATCATTAGGACCTGATAGGTAATCGCACTGCTAACGGCAACGCGTGTACACGATCTGTTAAATAACAGACTGGCTACGACATCCTCAATCGCTGGATAGTAGTCTAAGTACATATTGGAGGTGAAATTTGCTGAAGATCAGAAAATGTAAAGTGACGTGAAGTTTGATAAATGAAGTCAAACATGTGAAACATGTAACATGAATGTTATCTATGGGGCCAAAGAGTAAACAGTTTCTCAGTATCAAGGGAAGTTAACTTCAATTTTATGTCTTTTATTTGGTTATATCCTGGTGAAAATTTGTGGTTTGAGAAAATTGTGGAAATTTAACCTCCAATCTGTGTAAATGTACAGAGTCTAAGCTGCTTCCTAACAAATCTGGCAGAGTGAGATAAAAATGCATAGTCATACCTGCAGAGGTCAAGGTCAAGGAGACGCACAGACAGACGTGTCCGCTAGCTCAACTACATGCTAGTTTCCTGACCAATGATTCAATGTTGAACACATTACCACCGTCAAGAATTAAACTCGCTAATCTAAAACATGGGTTTGCACTCATCAATAGACTTGTAGACTGTAATCAAACTGTTAATATGTAAAAATATGTAAAACAATAACAACGGTTTTCACAGTATACATATACACATGAATCGGAAAGAGCAAAACCAAGAGTCTCAATTGGCCAATTATGAAGGGAATTGAGCTACCCAGAAGTGCCCATCCTTAAGAAATAACCTAGAAATAAACGGTAAACGTAGTCACCTGACCGCGATGTCCAGCTTCGGAGTGAAGACAATTAAAACATCTTCGGAACTGGAAGTCCACACAGGCTTTATCACATAACCACCAGGATAACAGGTCCGTCTGTCTGTCTGTCCATATGTCTGTCCGTCCGTCAGCCAGAGGAATCTGAGGGATTCCGGCTTCACTTCACTTCACTCCGGGTGATGGTGGGGAATGGTATGGTATCAATGCAGGACTGGTGCGCTCTCGAATCCCACTCCATGAGTAGGCAGGCAAGAGCAAGCCCTGTTGTATTTGGAGTAATATCCGCACTCCAAGGGTACATCAACACACACTATTTCACAGGAGTCTCTTGGTATAACCCTACCCTGTGTATCGCACATGACCATTCCGTTTGGAAGAGACGTTTTCACCCCACAACTGTATAACAGTGAAAATTTCCATGCCCAGGGTCAAATTTGAACAATTTGACCTTGGCACATAATATCCTGTGCATATAACTTGTCCCCCTGAGACGACGGTTCAAAGAAAATGAGAAAATTGCATAAAACTGACTGATCATTGTTTAGCAGTCGACCCTCTGATTATCTACCAGAGGGTGAAGCCCTCTGATTGGTTGAAAGGGACACTGACACTCTCTGATTGGCTGATCATGTAATTCACTGAAGCTATATTACATGATAGCCTCTCATGACAACCTGCATGGTATTTACCCTGTGACTGAGACGGAGCCTTAGGTCTTGTAGAGGTTTTGGTTGAAAAGCCGTTATCATATCTGGAGCTCTTGGAATGCAACTGTTGATTGGTTGGTTTTGGATGTTGCTTCTTGGATTTTAATAATATCACATTGCCTTGAACAGTTGGAACACAGCCTCTTATCACAGGAGTTATCCCATTTAAACTTGAAATCGGCCATTGTCTTTTGATGATACAATGCCTTGTTATGATTGGGTGATGCTGATATAGACCTTGTGATTGGCTGATTCTCAAGGAGGCATTGTCGTTGGTTGATTGTATCAGAGGCATTCTGATCGGTTGATTTGAACCTTCTGATTAGTTGGGGCTGACAAGAGGCCCAGAGGCCCAGTGTTTGGCTTATTTCTGAAGCCATGTGATTGGTCGTATCTGAACAGCCTTGTCATTGATGATATATTCCAATAGTTTGTTGTGGTTGGCTGATTCTTGTAGAGGTCTTGTGGTTTGTTGATCATAGCAGGTAGACCATATGACTGGTTATCAAGCGAGAGGCGTCAGTGATGTTCCTTGCCAATCTGTCCATTCTTAATACTGAAACAAAGAGAACATTGAATGAAAATACATTCATGTAAAATAAATAAAGTATAACTATAGAACTGTTAGATTATGGAAAATGTCTTCATGTATAGACAAACATCAAAATGAAATAACTAACATGGGTGAATTTCTTAATGAATACCAATTTACTCTCTCCAATTAACAGTATCTCATAATAAAAAAAAAGCAAAAGATATTAAAAACTATTTAGTATCCTCCCGTTAGACATAATTTTTAAGTTGTTTCCAAGAAAATAAATCCTGATATTCCAATTACTCAAAAACTTCTGACTAATTCTATTGAATAAAACAACAACATAGAACATCACCCTGTCTCAGTCTGAGCAAAATATAATAGAATACAATAATATATTGCTCTTGGCACAAGATTGATATATGATATACCCTCCAGGACAAATTTCAGTGATCCAGAGCAGATTACTGACTGTATAATTATGTTATCTCCAAGAATCTATCATGAGCAGGTAACTACATTATCTAGCTCATCAGGGCACTAGTGGAAACATCTGGTACAGTCACTGTCTATCAAAAACGTCTCCAGAGCAAGTCATACAGAGCATTATGCTTCACTTTCCAGGGAGCAAATTCTTCTAGACTGTTATCCAGTCTCTTAACCCTTGAAGCCAGGACCCATATTTTCAAAGCTCTCTTAGCGCTAAGAAAGTTGTAAGTGCCATACATAATATTGGCTTATGACTATCTTAGCACTAAGAGAGCTAAAAAAATATGGGCCCAGAACACTTATATGTTGAGGCCTGTAGGGTTGAAAGGGTTAATTGTTACTAACCATTTACAGCTTAGGAGTTAAACCCCAACAAGTATTTGCAACTGTCATTGCAATGTCCCCTACTACACTCAGTCAAGTAACACCGATGCATTTACTGGCTTTTTACCATACCCCTAGAGGTTATTATCTTTATCCTCTGATAACTTTTCTGACTCTGCATTAATTACTACATTAGCCTCACATTAGAATAAAACAATTTCAGGTTTGGGGGTGCAGGGATTCTGAAGGAGCAGTCGAAAGTTTGAAAAGTTTACAGATGACCCATGCCATAAGCCCATCTGGGATTTCAGGCATGATGTAAAAATAAGTTCTTTCAAACTATTAATTTGAATTCCATAGATGGTACAAAATTAATGCCACCACCCAGAAATCTTGATTCCAGAAGCAGGCAGATTTTAATGTTTCTGAGACAGAAATCACCATCTCAAGTAAACATGTCTCTAACACTCGTGGAAACATTCATCACCTCGACACCCATACTGATCAATTCACCACCAAATGGACGTCGATTCTTGATTGTCTGCTAGAGGAATTTGACCCTGTGAAGGTCTTATTTGCTTAATCAATGCTGTCTGCTTGGTAGATGTAACTAACATTACAAGAGATATAGGAGCTCTGTTCATGTTAACTAACACTGCAAGAGATATAGGAGCTATGTTCATGTTAACTAACACTGCAAGAGATGTAGGAGCTCTGTTCATGTTAACTAACATTGCAAGAGATGTAGGAGCCATGTTCATGTTAACTAACATTGCAAGAGATGTAGGAGCTCTGTTCATGTTAACTAACATTGCAAGAGATATAGGAGCCATGTTCATGTTAACTAGCATTGCAAGAGATGTAGGAGCTATGTTCATGTTAACTAACATTGCAAGAGATATAGGAGCCATGTTCATGTTAACTAACACTGCAAGAGATATAGGAGCTATGTTCATGTTAACTAACATTGCAAGAGATGTAGGAGCTCTGTTCATGTTAACTAACACTGCAAGAGATATAGGAGCTATGTTCATGTTAACTAACACTGCAAGAGATATAGGAGCTCTGTTCATGTTAACTAACATTGCAAGAGATGTAGGAGCCATGTTCATGTTAACTAACATTGCAAGAGATGTAGGAGCTCTGTTCATGTTAACTAACATTGCAAGAGATATAGGAGCCATGTTCATGTTAACTAGCATTGCAAGAGATGTAGGAGCTATGTTCATGTTAACTAACATTGCAAGAGATATAGGAGCCATGTTCATGTTAACTAACACTGCAAGAGATATAGGAGCTATGTTCATGTTAACTAACATTGCAAGAGATGTAGGAGCTCTGTTCATGTTAACTAACATTGCAAGAGATATAGGAGCCATGTTCATGTTAACTAGCATTGCAAGAGATGTAGGAGCCATGTTCATGTTAACTAGCATTGCAAGAGATGTAGGAGCTATGTTCATGTTAACTAACACTGCAAGAGATATAGGAGCTATGTTCATGTTAACTAACATTGCAAGAGATATAGGAGCCATGTTCATGTTAACTAACATTGCAAGAGATATAGGAGCCATGTTCATGTTAACTAGCATTGCAAGAGATGTAGGAGCTATGTTCATGTTAACTAACACTGCAAGAGATATAGGAGCTATGTTCATGTTAACTAACATTGCAAGAGATATAGGAGCCATGTTCATGTTAACTAACATTGCAAGAGATGTAGGAGCTATGTTCATGTTAACTAACATTGCAAGAGATATAGGAGCTATGTTCATGTTAACTAACATTGCAAGAGATATAGGAGCTCTGTTCATGTTAACTAACATTGCAAGAGATGTAGGAGCTATGTTCATGTTAACTAACATTGCAAGAGATATAGGAGCTATGTTCATGTTAACTAACATTGCAAGAGATATAGGAGCCATGTTCATGTTAACTAACACTGCAAGAGATATAGGAGCTATGTTCATGTTAACTAACATTGCAAGAGATATAGGAGCCATGTTCATGTTAACTAACATTGCAAGTGATGTAGGAGCTATGTTCATGTTAACTAACATTGCAAGAGATATAGGAGCTCTGTTCATGTTAACTAGCATTGCAAGAGATGTAGGAGCTATGTTCATGTTAACTAACATTGCAAGGGATATAGGAGCTATGTTCATGTTAACGAACATTGCAAGAGATATAGGAGCTCTGTTCATGTTAACTAACATTGCAAGAGATATAGGAGCTATGTTCATGTTAACTAACATTGCAAGAGATATAGGAGCTATGTTCATGTTAACTAACATTGCAAGAGATATAGGAGCCATGTTCATGTTAACTAACATTGCAAGAGATATAGGAGCCATGTTCATGTTAACTAACATTGCAAGAGATGTAGGAGCTATGTTCATGTTAACTAACATTGCAAGAGATATAGGAGCTCTGTTCATGTTAACTAACATTGCAAGAGATGTAGGAGCTCTGTTCATGTTAACTAACATTGCAAGAGATATAGGAGCTCTGTTCATGTTAACTAGCATTGCAAGAGATGTAGGAGCTATGTTCATGTTAACTAACATTGCAAGAGATATAGGAGCTCTGTTCATGTTAACTAACATTGCAAGAGATGTAGGAGCTCTGTTCATGTTAACTAACATTGCAAGGGATATAGGAGCTCTGTTCATGTTAACTAACATTGCAAGAGATGTAGGAGCTATGTTCATGTTAACTAACATTGCAAGAGATATAGGAGCTATGTTCATGTTAACTAACATTGCAAGAGATGTAGGAGCTCTGTTCATGTTAACTAACACTGCAAGAGATATAGGAGCTATGTTCATGTTAACTAACACTGCAAGAGATATAGGAGCCATGTTCATGTTAACTAGCATTGCAAGAGATGTAGGAGCTCTGTTCATGTTAACGAACATTGCAAGCAAGAGATATAGGAGCTCTGTTCATGTTAACTAACATTGCAAGAGATGTAGGAGCTATGTTCATGTTAACTAACATTGCAAGAGATATAGGAGCTATGTTCATGTTAATTAACATTGCAAGAGATATAGGAGCTCTGTTCATGTTAACTAGCATTGCAAGAGATATAGGAGCTCTGTTCATGTTAACTAACATTGCAAGAGATGTAGGAGCTCTGTTCATGTTAACTAGCATTGCAAGAGATATAGGAGCTATGTTCATGTTAACTAACATTGCAAGAGATGTAGGAGCTCTGTTCATGTTAACTAACATTGCAAGAGATATAGGAGCCATGTTCATGTTAACTAGCATTGCAAGAGATGTAGGAGCTATGTTCATGTTAACTAACACTGCAAGAGATATAGGAGCTATGTTCATGTTAACTAACATTGCAAGAGATATAGGAGCCATGTTCATGTTAACTAGCATTGCAAGAGATGTAGGAGCTATGTTCATGTTAACTAACACTGCAAGAGATATAGGAGCTATGTTCATGTTAACTAACATTGCAAGAGATATAGGAGCCATGTTCATGTTAACTAACATTGCAAGAGATGTAGGAGCTATGTTCATGTTAACTAACATTGCAAGAGATGTAGGAGCTATGTTCATGTTAACTAGCATTGCAAGAGATATAGGAGCTATGTTCATGTTAACTAACATTGCAAGAGATATAGGAGCTATGTTCATGTTAACTAACATTGCAAGAGATATAGGAGCTCTGTTCATGTTAACTAACATTGCAAGAGATATAGGAGCTCTGTTCATGTTAACTAACATTGCAAGGGATATAGGAGCTATGTTCATGTTAACTAACATTGCAAGAGATATAGGAGCTATGTTCATGTTAACTAACATTGCAAGAGATATAGGAGCCATGTTCATGTTAACTAACATTGCAAGAGATATAGGAGCCATGTTCATGTTAACTAACATTGCAAGAGATGTAGGAGCTATGTTCATGTTAACTAACATTGCAAGAGATATAGGAGCTCTGTTCATGTTAACTAGCATTGCAAGAGATGTAGGAGCTCTGTTCATGTTAACTAACATTGCAAGAGATATAGGAGCTCTGTTCATGTTAACTAGCATTGCAAGAGATGTAGGAGCTATGTTCATGTTAACTAACATTGCAAGAGATATAGGAGCTATGTTCATGTTAACTAACATTGCAAGAGATGTAGGAGCTATGTTCATGTTAACTAGCATTGCAAGAGATGTAGGAGCTCTGTTCATGTTAACGAACATTGCAAGCAAGAGATATAGGAGCTCTGTTCATGTTAACTAACATTGCAAGAGATGTAGGAGCTATGTTCATGTTAACTAACATTGCAAGAGATATAGGAGCTCTG
Organism: Gibbula magus; assembly: GCA_936450465.1. Lineage (NCBI taxonomy): Eukaryota > Metazoa > Mollusca > Gastropoda > Trochida > Trochidae > Gibbula > Gibbula magus. Next base: position 59,353,884 of record OW388304.1, on the reverse strand, counting down.
TTCATGTTAACTAGCATTGCAAGAGATATAGGAGCTCTGTTCATGTTAACTAACATTGCAAGAGATGTAGGAGCTCTGTTCATGTTAACTAGCATTGCAAGAGATATAGGAGCTATGTTCATGTTAACTAACATTGCAAGAGATGTAGGAGCTATGTTCATGTTAACTAGCATTGCAAGAGATGTAGGAGCTCTGTTCATGTTAACTAACATTGCAAGAGATATAGGAGCTCTGTTCATGTTAACTAGCATTGCAAGAGATGTAGGAGCTATGTTCATGTTAACTAACATTGCAAGAGATGTAGGAGCTATGTTCATGTTAACTAACATTGCAAGAGATGTAGGAGCTCTGTTCATGTTAACGAACATTGCAAGAGATATAGGAGCTCTGTTCATGTTAACTAACATTGCAAGAGATGTAGGAGCTATGTTCATGTTAACTAACATTGCAAGAGATATAGGAGCTCTGTTCATGTTAACTAACATTGCAAGAGATGTAGGAGCTCTGTTCATGTTAACTAACATTGCAAGAGATGTAGGAGCTATGTTCATGTTAACTAACATTGCAAGAGATATAGGAGCTCTGTTCATGTTAACTAACATTGCAAGAGATGTAGGAGCTCTGTTCATGTTAACTAACATTGCAAGAGATGTAGGAGCTATGTTCATGTTAACTAACATTGCAAGAGATGTAGGAGCTCTGTTCATGTTAACTAACATTGCAAGAGATGTAGGAGCTCTGTTCATGTTAACTAACATTGCAAGAGATGTAGGAGCTCTGTTCATGTTAACTAACATTGCAAGAGATGTAGGAGCTATGTTCATGTTAACTAACATTGCAAGAGATGTAGGAGCTCTGTTCATGTTAACTAACATTGCAAGAGATGTAGGAGCTCTGTTCATGTTAACTAACATTGCAAGAGATGTAGGAGCTATGTTCATGTTAACTAACATTGCAAGAGATGTAGGAGCTCTGTTCATGTTAACTAACATTGCAAGAGATATAGGAGCTCTGTTCATGTTAACTAACATTGCAAGAGATATAGGAGCTATGTTCATGTTAACTAACATTGCAAGAGATATAGGAGCTCTGTTCATGTTAACGAACATTGCAAGCAAGAGATATAGGAGCTCTGTTCATGTTAACTAACATTGCAAGAGATGTAGGAGCTATGTTCATGTTAACTAACATTGCAAGAGATATAGGAGCTCTGTTCATGTTAACTAGCATTGCAATAGATGTAGGAGCTCTGTTCATGTTAACTAACATTGCAAGAGATATAGGAGCTATGTTCATGTTAACTAACATTGCAAGAGATGTAGGAGCTATGTTCATGTTAACTAACACTGCACCAGATATAGGAGCTCTGTTCATGTTAACTAACATTGCAAGAGATATAGGAGCTCTGTTCATGTTAACTAACATTGCAAGAGATATAGGAGCTCTGTTCATGTTAACTAGCATTGCAAGAGATATAGGAGCTATGTTCATGTTAACTAACATTGCAAGAGATGTAGGAGCTATGTTCATGCTAACTAACATTGCAAGAGATGTAGGAGCCATGTTCATGTTAACTAACATTGCAAGAGATGTAGGAGCTCTGTTCATGTTAACTAACATTGCAAGAGATGTAGGAGCTATGTTCATGTTAACCAACATTGCAAGAGATGTAGGAGCTCTGTTCATGTTAACTAACATTGCAAGAGATGTAGGAGCTCTGTTCATGTTAACTAACATTGCAAGAGATATAGGAGCTCTGTTCATGTTAACTAACATTGCAAGAGATGTAGGAGCTCTGTTCATGTTCAATAACATTGCAAGAGATGTAGGAGCTCTGTTCATGTTCAATAACATTGCAAGAGATATAGGAGCTCTGTTCATGTTCAATAACATTGCAAGAGATATAGGAGCTCTGTTCATGTTAACTAACATTGCAAGAGTTATAGGAGCTCTGTTCATGTTAACTAGCATTGCAAGAGATGTAGGAGCTCTGTTCATGTTAACTAACATTGCAAGAGATATAGGAGCTCTGTTCATGTTAACTAACATTGCAAGAGTTATAGGAGCTCTGTTCATGTTAACTAGCATTGCAAGAGATGTAGGAGCTCTGTTCATGTTAACTAGCATTGCAAGAGATGTAGGAGCTCTGTTCATGTTAACTAACATTGCAAGAGATGTAGGAGCTCTGTTCATGTTAACTAACATTGCAAGAGATATAGGAGCTCTGTTCATGTTAACTAGCATTGCAAGAGATATAGGAGCTATGTTCATGTTAACTAGCATTGCAAGAGATGTAGGAGCTATGTTCATGTTAACTAACATTGCAAGAGATATAGGAGCTCTGTTCTGTTAACTAGCATTGCAAGAGATATAGGAGCTATGTTCATGTTAACTAACATTGCAAGAGATGTAGGAGCTATGTTCATGTTAACTAACATTGCAAGAGATGTAGGAGCTCTGTTCATGTTAACGAACATTGCAAGAGATATAGGAGCTCTGTTCATGTTAACTAACATTGCAAGAGATGTAGGAGCTATGTTCATGTTAACTAACATTGCAAGAGATGTAGGAGCTCTGTTCATGTTAACTAACATTGCAAGAGATGTAGGAGCTCTGTTCATGTTAACTAACATTGCAAGAGATGTAGGAGCTATGTTCATGTTAACTAACATTGCAAGAGATATAGGAGCTCTGTTCATGTTAACTAACATTGCAAGAGATGTAGGAGCTCTGTTCATGTTAACTAACATTGCAAGAGATGTAGGAGCTATGTTCATGTTAACTAACATTGCAAGAGATGTAGGAGCTCTGTTCATGTTAACTAACATTGCAAGAGATGTAGGAGCTCTGTTCATGTTAACTAACATTGCAAGAGATGTAGGAGCTCTGTTCATGTTAACTAACATTGCAAGAGATGTAGGAGCTATGTTCATGTTAACTAACATTGCAAGAGATATAGGAGCTCTGTTCATGTTAACTAACATTGCAAGAGATGTAGGAGCTCTGTTCATGTTAACTAACATTGCAAGAGATGTAGGAGCTATGTTCATGTTAACTAACATTGCAAGAGATATAGGAGCTCTGTTCATGTTAACTAACATTGCAAGAGATATAGGAGCTCTGTTCATGTTAACTAACATTGCAAGAGATATAGGAGCTATGTTCATGTTAACTAACATTGCAAGAGATATAGGAGCTCTGTTCATGTTAACGAACATTGCAAGCAAGAGATATAGGAGCTCTGTTCATGTTAACTAACATTGCAAGAGATGTAGGAGCTATGTTCATGTTAACTAACATTGCAAGAGATATAGGAGCTCTGTTCATGTTAACTAGCATTGCAATAGATGTAGGAGCTCTGTTCATGTTAACTAACATTGCAAGAGATATAGGAGCTATGTTCATGTTAACTAACATTGCAAGAGATATAGGAGCTCTGTTCATGTTAACTAACATTGCAAGAGATATAGGAGCTCTGTTCATGTTAACTAGCATTGCAAGAGATATAGGAGCTATGTTCATGTTAACTAACATTGCAAGAGATGTAGGAGCTATGTTCATGCTAACTAACATTGCAAGAGATGTAGGAGCCATGTTCATGTTAACTAACATTGCAAGAGATGTAGGAGCTCTGTTCATGTTAACTAACATTGCAAGAGATGTAGGAGCTATGTTCATGTTAACTAACATTGCAAGAGATGTAGGAGCTCTGTTCATGTTAACTAACATTGCAAGAGATGTAGGAGCTCTGTTCATGTTAACTAACATTGCAAGAGATATAGGAGCTCTGTTCATGTTAACTAACATTGCAAGAGATGTAGGAGCTCTGTTCATGTTCAATAACATTGCAAGAGATATAGGAGCTCTGTTCATGTTAACTAGCATTGCAAGAGATGTAGGAGCTATGTTCATGTTAACTAACATTGCAAGAGATATAGGAGCTATGTTCATGTTAACTAACATTGCAAGAGATGTAGGAGCTCTGTTCATGTTCAATAACATTGCAAGAGATATAGGAGCTCTGTTCATGTTCAATAACATTGCAAGAGATATAGGAGCTCTGTTCATGTTAACTAACATTGCAAGAGTTATAGGAGCTCTGTTCATGTTAACTAGCATTGCAAGAGATGTAGGAGCTCTGTTCATGTTAACTAACATTGCAAGAGATGTAGGAGCTCTGTTCATGTTAACTAACATTGCAAGAGATATAGGAGCTCTGTTCATGTTAACTAACATTGCAAGAGATGTAGGAGCTCTGTTCATGTTCAATAACATTGCAAGAGATGTAGGAGCTCTGTTCATGTTCAATAACATTGCAAGAGATATAGGAGCTCTGTTCATGTTCAATAACATTGCAAGAGATATAGGAGCTCTGTTCATGTTAACTAACATTGCAAGAGTTATAGGAGCTCTGTTCATGTTAACTAGCATTGCAAGAGATGTAGGAGCTCTGTTCATGTTAACGAACATTGCAAGAGATATAGGAGCTCTGTTCATGTTAACTAACATTGCAAGAGATGTAGGAGCTATGTTCATGTTAACTAACATTGCAAGAGATATAGGAGCTCTGTTCATGTTAACTAACATTGCAAGAGATGTAGGAGCTCTGTTCATGTTAACTAACATTGCAAGAGATGTAGGAGCTATGTTCATGTTAACTAACATTGCAAGAGATATAGGAGCTCTGTTCATGTTAACTAACATTGCAAGAGATGTAGGAGCTCTGTTCATGTTAACTAACATTGCAAGAGATGTAGGAGCTATGTTCATGTTAACTAACATTGCAAGAGATATAGGAGCTCTGTTCATGTTAACTAACATTGCAAGAGATGTAGGAGCTCTGTTCATGTTCAATAACATTGCAAGAGATGTAGGAGCTATGTTCATGTTAACTAACATTGCAAGAGATGTAGGAGCTCTGTTCATGTTAACTAACATTGCAAGAGATGTAGGAGCTCTGTTCATGTTCAATAACATTGCAAGAGATATAGGAGCTCTGTTCATGTTCAATAACATTGCAAGAGATATAGGAGCTCTGTTCATGTTAACTAACATTGCAAGAGTTATAGGAGCTCTGTTCATGTTAACTAGCATTGCAAGAGATGTAGGAGCTCTGTTCATGTTAACTAACATTGCAAGAGATATAGGAGCTATGTTCATGTTAACTAACATTGCAAGAGATATAGGAGCTCTGTTCATGTTAACTAGCATTGCAAGAGATGTAGGAGCTCTGTTCATGTTAACTAGCATTGCAAGAGATGTAGGAGCTCTGTTCATGTTAACTAACATTGCAAGAGATATAGGAGCTCTGTTCATGTTAACTAACATTGCAAGAGATATAGGAGCTCTGTTCATGTTAACTAGCATTGCAAGAGATATAGGAGCTATGTTCATGTTAACTAGCATTGCAAGAGATGTAGGAGCTATGTTCATGTTAACTAACATTGCAAGAGATATAGGAGCTCTGTTCTGTTAACTAGCATTGCAAGAGATATAGGAGCTATGTTCATGTTAACTAACATTGCAAGAGATGTAGGAGCTATGTTCATGTTAACTAACATTGCAAGAGATATAGGAGCTCTGTTCATGTTAACTAACATTGCAAGAGTTATAGGAGCTCTGTTCATGTTAACTAACATTGCAAGAGATATAGGAGCTATGTTCATGTTAACTAACATTGCAAGAGATGTAGGAGCTCTGTTCATGTTAACTAACACTGCAAGAGATGTAGGAGCTCTGTTCATGTTAACTAACATTGCAAGAGATGTAGGAGCTATGTTCATGTTAACTAACATTGCAAGAGATGTAGGAGCTCTGTTCATGTTAACTAACATTGCAAGAGATGTAGGAGCTCTGTTCATGTTAACTAACATTGCAAGAGATATAGGAGCTCTGTTCATGTTAACTAACATTGCAAGAGATGTAGGAGCTCTGTTCATGTTCAATAACATTGCAAGAGATGTAGGAGCTCTGTTCATGTTCAATAACATTGCAAGAGATATAGGAGCTCTGTTCATGTTAACTAACATTGCAAGAGATGTAGGAGCTCTGTTCATGTTAACTAACATTGCAAGAGATGTAGGAGCTATGTTCATGTTAACTAACATTGCAAGAGATATAGGAGCTCTGTTCATGTTAACTAACATTGCAAGAGATGTAGGAGCTCTGTTCATGTTAACTAACATTGCAAGAGATGTAGGAGCTATGTTCATGTTAACTAACATTGCAAGAGATATAGGAGCTCTGTTCATGTTAACTAACATTGCAAGAGATGTAGGAGCTCTGTTCATGTTCAATAACATTGCAAGAGATGTAGGAGCTCTGTTCATGTTAACTAACATTGCAAGAGATATAGGAGCTCTGTTCATGTTAACTAACATTGCAAGAGATGTAGGAGCTCTGTTCATGTTCAATACCATTGCAAGAGATATAGGAGCTCTGTTCATGTTCAATAACATTGCAAGAGATATAGGAGCTCTGTTCATGTTAACTAACATTGCAAGAGTTATAGGAGCTCTGTTCATGTTAACTAGCATTGCAAGAGATGTAGGAGCTCTGTTCATGTTAACTAACATTGCAAGAGATATAGGAGCTCTGTTCATGTTAACTAACATTGCAAGAGTTATAGGAGCTCTGTTCATGTTAACTAGCATTGCAAGAGATGTAGGAGCTCTGTTCATGTTAACTAGCATTGCAAGAGATGTAGGAGCTCTGTTCATGTTAACTAACATTGCAAGAGATGTAGGAGCTCTGTTCATGTTAACTAACATTGCAAGAGATATAGGAGCTCTGTTCATGTTAACTAACATTGCAAGAGATGTAGGAGCTATGTTCATGTTAACTAGCATTGCAAGAGATGTAGGAGCTATGTTCATGTTAACTAACATTGCAAGAGATATAGGAGCTCTGTTCTGTTAACTAGCATTGCAAGAGATATAGGAGCTATGTTCATGTTAACTAACATTGCAAGAGATGTAGGAGCTATGTTCATGTTAACTAACATTGCAAGAGATATAGGAGCTCTGTTCATGTTAACTAACATTGCAAGAGATATAGGAGCTCTGTTCATGTTAACTAACATTGCAAGAGATATAGGAGCTATGTTCATGTTAACTAACATTGCAAGAGATGTAGGAGCTCTGTTCATGTTAACTAACACTGCAAGAGATGTAGGAGCTCTGTTCATGTTAACTAACATTGCAAGAGATGTAGGAGCTATGTTCATGTTAACTAACATTGCAAGAGATGTAGGAGCTCTGTTCATGTTAACTAACATTGCAAGAGATGTAGGAGCTCTGTTCATGTTAACTAACATTGCAAGAGATATAGGAGCTCTGTTCATGTTAACTAACATTGCAAGAGATGTAGGAGCTCTGTTCATGTTCAATAACATTGCAAGAGATGTAGGAGCTCTGTTCATGTTCAATAACATTGCAAGAGATATAGGAGCTCTGTTCATGTTCAATAACATTGCAAGAGATATAGGAGCTCTGTTCATGTTAACTAACATTGCAAGAGATTTAGGAGCTCTGTTCATGTTAACTAGCATTGCAAGAGATGTAGGAGCTCTGTTCATGTTAACTAACATTGCAAGAGATATAGGAGCTCTGTTCATGTTAACTAACATTGCAAGAGTTATAGGAGCTCTGTTCATGTTAACTAGCATTGCAAGAGATGTAGGAGCTCTGTTCATGTTAACTAGCATTGCAAGAGATGTAGGAGCTCTGTTCATGTTAACTAACATTGCAAGAGATGTAGGAGCTCTGTTCATGTTAACTATCATTGCAAGAGATATAGGAGCTCTGTTCATGTTAACTAGCATTGCAAGAGATATAGGAGCTATGTTCATGTTAACTAGCATTGCAAGAGATGTAGGAGCTATGTTCATGTTAACTAACATTGCAAGAGATATAGGAGCTCTGTTCTGTTAACTAGCATTGCAAGAGATATAGGAGCTATGTTCATGTTAACTAACATTGCAAGAGATGTAGGAGCTATGTTCATGTTAACTAACATTGCAAGAGATGTAGGAGCTCTGTTCATGTTAACTAACATTGCAAGAGATATAGGAGCTCTGTTCATGTTAACTAACATTGCAAGAGATGTAGGAGCTATGTTCATGTTAACTAACATTGCAAGAGATATAGGAGCTCTGTTCATGTTAACTAACATTGCAAGAGATGTAGGAGCTCTGTTCATGTTAACTAACATTGCAAGAGATGTAGGAGCTATGTTCATGTTAACTAACATTGCAAGAGATATAGGAGCTCTGTTCATGTTAACTAACATTGCAAGAGATGTAGGAGCTCTGTTCATGTTAACTAACATTGCAAGAGATGTAGGAGCTCTGTTCATGTTAACTAACATTGCAAGAGATATAGGAGCTCTGTTCATGTTAACTAACATTGCAAGAGATGTAGGAGCTCTGTTCATGTTAACTAACATTGCAAGAGATGTAGGAGCTCTGTTCATGTTAACTAACATTGCAAGAGATGTAGGAGCTATGTTCATGTTAACTAACATTGCAAGAGATATAGGAGCTCTGTTCATGTTAACTAACATTGCAAGAGATGTAGGAGCTCTGTTCATGTTAACTAACATTGCAAGAGATGTAGGAGCTATGTTCATGTTAACTAACATTGCAAGAGATATAGGAGCTCTGTTCATGTTAACTAACATTGCAAGAGATATAGGAGCTCTGTTCATGTTAACTAACATTGCAAGAGATATAGGAGCTATGTTCATGTTAACTAACATTGCAAGAGATATAGGAGCTCTGTTCATGTTAACGAACATTGCAAGCAAGAGATATAGGAGCTCTGTTCATGTTAACTAACATTGCAAGAGATGTAGGAGCTATGTTCATGTTAACTAACATTGCAAGAGATATAGGAGCTCTGTTCATGTTAACTAGCATTGCAATAGATGTAGGAGCTCTGTTCATGTTAACTAACATTGCAAGAGATATAGGAGCTATGTTCATGTTAACTAACATTGCAAGAGATATAGGAGCTCTGTTCATGTTAACTAACATTGCAAGAGATATAGGAGCTCTGTTCATGTTAACTAGCATTGCAAGAGATATAGGAGCTATGTTCATGTTAACTAACATTGCAAGAGATGTAGGAGCTATGTTCATGCTAACTAACATTGCAAGAGATGTAGGAGCCATGTTCATGTTAACTAACATTGCAAGAGATGTAGGAGCTCTGTTCATGTTAACTAACATTGCAAGAGATGTAGGAGCTATGTTCATGTTAACTAACATTGCAAGAGATGTAGGAGCTCTGTTCATGTTAACTAACATTGCAAGAGATGTAGGAGCTCTGTTCATGTTAACTAACATTGCAAGAGATATAGGAGCTCTGTTCATGTTAACTAACATTGCAAGAGATGTAGGAGCTCTGTTCATGTTCAATAACATTGCAAGAGATATAGGAGCTCTGTTCATGTTAACTAGCATTGCAAGAGATGTAGGAGCTATGTTCATGTTAACTAACATTGCAAGAGATATAGGAGCTATGTTCATGTTAACTAACATTGCAAGAGATGTAGGAGCTCTGTTCATGTTCAATAACATTGCAAGAGATATAGGAGCTCTGTTCATGTTCAATAACATTGCAAGAGATATAGGAGCTCTGTTCATGTTAACTAACATTGCAAGAGTTATAGGAGCTCTGTTCATGTTAACTAGCATTGCAAGAGATGTAGGAGCTCTGTTCATGTTAACTAACATTGCAAGAGATATAGGAGCTCTGTTCATGTTAACTAACATTGCAAGAGATGTAGGAGCTATGTTCATGCTAACTAACATTGCAAGAGATGTAGGAGCCATGTTCATGTTAACTAACATTGCAAGAGATGTAGGAGCTCTGTTCATGTTAACTAACATTGCAAGAGATGTAGGAGCTATGTTCATGTTAACTAACATTGCAAGAGATGTAGGAGCTCTGTTCATGTTAACTAACATTGCAAGAGATGTAGGAGCTCTGTTCATGTTAACTAACATTGCAAGAGATATAGGAGCTCTGTTCATGTTAACTAACATTGCAAGAGATGTAGGAGCTCTGTTCATGTTCAATAACATTGCAAGAGATGTAGGAGCTCTGTTCATGTTCAATAACATTGCAAGAGATATAGGAGCTCTGTTCATGTTCAATAACATTGCAAGAGATATAGGAGCTCTGTTCATGTTAACTAACATTGCAAGAGTTTTAGGAGCTCTGTTCATGTTAACTATCATTGCAAGAGATGTAGGAGCTCTGTTCATGTTAACTAACATTGCAAGAGATGTAGGAGCTCTGTTCATGTTAACTAACATTGCAAGAGTTATAGGAGCTCTGTTCATGTTAACTAGCATTGCAAGAGATGTAGGAGCTCTGTTCATGTTAACTAGCATTGCAAGAGATGTAGGAGCTCTGTTCATGTTAACTAACATTGCAAGAGATGTAGGAGCTCTGTTCATGTTAACTAACATTGCAAGAGATATAGGAGCTCTGTTCATGTTAACTAGCATTGCAAGAGATATAGGAGCTATGTTCATGTTAACTAGCATTGCAAGAGATGTAGGAGCTATGTTCATGTTAACTAACATTGCAAGAGATATAGGAGCTCTGTTCTGTTAACTAGCATTGCAAGAGATATAGGAGCTATGTTCATGTTAACTAACATTGCAAGAGATGTAGGAGCTATGTTCATGTTAACTAACATTGCAAGAGATGTAGGAGCTCTGTTCATGTTAACGAACATTGCAAGAGATATAGGAGCTCTGTTCATGTTAACTAACATTGCAAGAGATGTAGGAGCTATGTTCATGTTAACTAACATTGCAAGAGATATAGGAGCTCTGTTCATGTTAACTAACATTGCAAGAGATGTAGGAGCTCTGTTCATGTTAACTAACATTGCAAGAGATGTAGGAGCTATGTTCATGTTAACTAACATTGCAAGAGATATAGGAGCTCTGTTCATGTTAACTAACATTGCAAGAGATGTAGGAGCTATGTTCATGTTAACTAACATTGCAAGAGATGTAGGAGCTATGTTCATGTTAACTAACATTGCAAGAGATATAGGAGCTCTGTTCATGTTAACTAACATTGCAAGAGATGTAGGAGCTCTGTTCATGTTCAATAACATTGCAAGAGATGTAGGAGCTATGTTCATGTTAACTAACATTGCAAGAGATATAGGAGCTCTGTTCATGTTAACTAACATTGCAAGAGATGTAGGAGCTCTGTTCATGTTCAATAACATTGCAAGAGATATAGGAGCTCTGTTCATGTTCAATAACATTGCAAGAGATATAGGAGCTCTGTTCATGTTAACTAACATTGCAAGAGTTATAGGAGCTCTGTTCATGTTAACTAGCATTGCAAGAGATGTAGGAGCTATGTTCATGTTAACTAACATTGCAAGAGATATAGGAGCTCTGTTCATGTTAACTAACATTGCAAGAGTTATAGGAGCTCTGTTCATGTTAACTAGCATTGCAAGAGATGTAGGAGCTCTGTTCATGTTAACTAGCATTGCAAGAGATGTAGGAGCTCTGTTCATGTTAACTAACATTGCAAGAGATGTAGGAGCTCTGTTCATGTTAACTAACATTGCAAGAGATATAGGAGCTCTGTTCATGTTAACTAGCATTGCAAGAGATATAGGAGCTATGTTCATGTTAACTAGCATTGCAAGAGATGTAGGAGCTATGTTCATGTTAACTAACATTGCAAGAGATATAGGAGCTCTGTTCTGTTAACTAGCATTGCAAGAGATATAGGAGCTATGTTCATGTTAACTAACATTGCAAGAGATGTAGGAGCTATGTTCATGTTAACTAACATTGCAAGAGATATAGGAGCTCTGTTCATGTTAACTAACATTGCAAGAGATATAGGAGCTCTGTTCATGTTAACTAACATTGCAAGAGATATAGGAGCTATGTTCATGTTAACTAACATTGCAAGAGATGTAGGAGCTCTGTTCATGTTAACTAACATTGCAAGAGATATAGGAGCTATGTTCATGTTAACTAACATTGCAAGAGATGTAGGAGCTATGTTCATGTTAACTAACATTGCAAGAGATATAGGAGCTCTGTTCATGTTAACTAACATTGCAAGAGATGTAGGAGCTCTGTTCATGTTAACTAACATTACAAGAGATGTAGGAGCTATGTTCATGTTAACTAACATTGCAAGAGATGTAGGAGCTATGTTCATGTTAACTAACATTGCAAGAGATGTAGGAGCTATGTTCATGTTAACTAGCATTGCAAGAGATGTAGGAGCTCTGTTCATGTTAACTAACATTACAAGAGATATAGGAGCTATGTTCATGTTAACTAACATTGCAAGAGATGTAGGAGCTATGTTCATGTTAACTAACACTGCAAGAGATGTAGGAGCTATGTTCATGTTAACTAACATTGCAAGAGATGTAGGAGCTATGTTCATGTTAACTAACATTGCAAGAGATATAGGAGCTATGTTCATGTTAACTAACATTGCAAGAGATATAGGAGCTCTGTTCATGTCAACTAACACTGCAAGAGATGTAGGAGCTCTGTTCATGTTAACTAACATTGCAAGAGATGTAGGAGCTCTGTTCATGTTAACTAACATTGCAAGAGATGTAGGAGCTATGTTCATGTTAACTAACATTGCAAGAGATATAGGAGCTCTGTTCATGTTAACTAACATTGCAAGAGATGTAGGAGCTCTGTTCATGTTCAATAACATTGCAAGAGATGTAGGAGCTATGTTCATGTTAACTAACATTGCAAGAGATATAGGAGCTCTGTTCATGTTAACTAACATTGCAAGAGATGTAGGAGCTCTGTTCATGTTCAATAACATTGCAAGAGATATAGGAGCTCTGTTCATGTTCAATAACATTGCAAGAGATATAGGAGCTCTGTTCATGTTAACTAACATTGCAAGAGTTATAGGAGCTCTGTTCATGTTAACTAGCATTGCAAGAGATGTAGGAGCTCTGTTCATGTTAACTAACATTGCAAGAGATATAGGAGCTCTGTTCATGTTAACTAACATTGCAAGAGTTATAGGAGCTCTGTTCATGTTAACTAGCATTGCAAGAGATGTAGGAGCTCTGTTCATGTTAACTAGCATTGCAAGAGATGTAGGAGCTCTGTTCATGTTAACTAACATTGCAAGAGATGTAGGAGCTCTGTTCATGTTAACTAACATTGCAAGAGATATAGGAGCTCTGTTCATGTTAACTAGCATTGCAAGAGATATAGGAGCTATGTTCATGTTAACTAGCATTGCAAGAGATGTAGGAGCTATGTTCATGTTAACTAACATTGCAAGAGATATAGGAGCTCTGTTCTGTTAACTAGCATTGCAAGAGATATAGGAGCTATGTTCATGTTAACTAACATTGCAAGAGATGTAGGAGCTATGTTCATGTTAACTAACATTGCAAGAGATATAGGAGCTCTGTTCATGTTAACTAACATTGCAAGAGTTATAGGAGCTCTGTTCATGTTAACTAACATTGCAAGAGATATAGGAGCTATGTTCATGTTAACTAACATTGCAAGAGATGTAGGAGCTCTGTTCATGTTAACTAACACTGCAAGAGATATAGGAGCTATGTTCATGTTAACTAACATTGCAAGAGATGTAGGAGCTATGTTCATGTTAACTAACATTGCAAGAGATATAGGAGCTCTGTTCATGTTAACTAACATTGCAAGAGATGTAGGAGCTCTGTTCATGTTAACTAACATTACAAGAGATGTAGGAGCTATGTTCATGTTAACTAACATTGCAAGAGATGTAGGAGCTATGTTCATGTTAACTAACATTGCAAGAGATGTAGGAGCTATGTTCATGTTAACTAGCATTGCAAGAGATGTAGGAGCTCTGTTCATGTTAACTAACATTACAAGAGATATAGGAGCTATGTTCATGTTAACTAACATTGCAAGAGATGTAGGAGCTATGTTCATGTTAACTAACACTGCAAGAGATGTAGGAGCTATGTTCATGTTAACTAACATTGCAAGAGATGTAGGAGCTATGTTCATGTTAACTAACATTGCAAGAGATATAGGAGCTATGTTCATGTTAACTAACATTGCAAGAGATATAGGAGCTCTGTTCATGTCAACTAACACTGCAAGAGATGTAGGAGCTCTGTTCATGTTAACTAACATTGCAAGAGATGTAGGAGCTCTGTTCATGTTCAATAACATTACAAGAGATGTAGGAGCTATGTTCATGTTAACTAACATTGCAAGAGATGTAGGAGCTCTGTTCATGTTAACTAACATTGCAAGAGATATAGGAGCCATGTTCATGTTAACTAACATTACAAGAGATATAGGAGCTCTGTTCATGTTAACTAACATTGCAAGAGATATAGGAGCTATGTTCATGTTAACTAACATTGCAAGAGATGTAGGAGCTCTGTTCATGTTAACTAACATTGCAAGAGATATAGGAGCCATGTTCATGTTAACTAACATTGCAAGAGATGTAGGAGCTCTGTTCATGTTAACTAGCATTACAAGAGATATAGGAGCTATGTTCATGTTAACTAACATTACAAGAGATGTAGGAGCTATGTTCATGTTAACTAACATTGCAAGAGATGTAGGAGCTCTGTTCATGTTAACTAACATTGCAAGAGATATAGGAGCCATGTTCATGTTAACTAACATTGCAAGAGATGTAGGAGCTCTGTTCATGTTAATTAACACTGCAAGAGATATAGGAGCCATGTTCATGTTAACTAACATTGCAAGAGATGTAGGAGCTCTGTTCATGTTAACTAACATTGCAAGAGATATAGGAGCTATGTTCATGTTAACTAGCATTGCAAGAGATATAGGAGCTCTGTTCATGTTAACTAACATTGCAAGAGATGTAGGAGCTCTGTTCATGTTAACTAACATTGCAAGAGATGTAGGAGCTCTGTTCATGTTAACTAACATTGCAAGAGATGTAGGAGCTATGTTCATGTTAACTAACATTGCAAGAGATGTAGGAGCTCTGTTCATGTTAACTAACATTACAAGAGATATAGGAGCTATGTTCATGTTAACCAACATTGCAAGCTTAAGAGCCAATGGTGTTACACTTTGATAAATGGTAAATTGATATCTAATAACCAAGAAGTTGGCTTTTATGGATGTGGTATACCATCTCATTCTGAGTAAGATTATCTGCATTGTGGATAATGATACACTGACAGAAATAAAAACAGTTCCTTGAAATGTCAAATAAATTAGATCCAGAACAATTTTTTTAATGTAAATGCAATTCTACCAAGATATCTCTCCCATATTTCATCAACAGAATACAGCAAATAGAAATGTCCAAATTTCTGACCTTGCTCAATCTATTTGATTCAGATCACATAAATTCAACAATCCTGAAATATCCAAATTACTGATTCCATAAATAGAAACATGTTCATTACTAATTCTAATCCAATTTCAATACAACAGAAAGGAATCTTTCAATGTTTAATCAAAAACTTTGCTGAGCGTGCAGTATAAAAACTGTCTGGACAAAATGCCTCTATCAAGTTAACTATCAGACACGATCAAGCAAATACCGATATTACTCTTCGATCTGCCTACTCTGACTACATTAATAGCATCAAGACGTATACCAACAACAGCGTAATCAAATTTTTCCTGATGTTGTACGATAAATTGGCAGACCCTGAGAGGTCAATACTGCGACCATTGCAATATGCTTTGGTTCCTTAGTTATATTTGCTGGCCATAATAGGCTGTAAAATTTGGCCAATATGTTGAAAACCCTGAGTGGTTTGCAAATGATGTGCAAGAACACTATGATTGGGTGAATCACGTTCCAAAGGCACTAGATCCTTACCAATTCCTAAGGCATAAATGCATTTTACTTTTCGATTTATGTGTATATCAGTAATTTTGAGCGATTAACTGAATTTGAACAATATTTTCAGTTTACCAGAATTATAAAACCATTTGCAATGGTTCGAAAATCTGTAAGTTCGAGGACGCTGATTTTACCTCTGACTTACTCCAAAAATCACCAAAAGTCGATGACATAACTCTCGGTAAAAACATTTTATTACAAAAGATGCTGGACTTGCAGACCAAACTGTGACTTGGTGAAAACACTGCTGCAAGTCTGTGATATATTATCAAATAACCCCTGCCTTATAATTAATTACATAGCCTTTCACGCTTTTGGAAGAGAAAAATATATTAACTTTATTTATACAACGTAAAAGGAGGCAAGTCAGTGACATTTTGGGCATATTGGGGGCTAATCAACGGTAAAATTTGGTTAGTCAGTGACCAAGGACTTGCAGGTTTTTAAATCTGGTTTTGCAAGATTTTCCCTGAACATGCTGTTGAACCCAAAATCATAGATGTTATTTTTCAAGAAACTCAACATTAATATTTTTCTCGTGAAGGAAATAATGAAATTACAACTCAAAAACAAAAGTCATGCCGCTAATGGCTGCAATACTGCCGAAGCGGCGTTAAACAATAACTCACTCACTCACTCAAAAGTCATCAGAAGATGACATATTCCACCTGTCCCACATAATTTGTAAAACACATCTTTGACAGATAATTGTATATCTACTACTTCAGCTAGTGGGTAATACACATGGTGAGTTTCAGATATGATGATGGGTTTTGGAGTTCTGCTCCTGAGCAGACCTATCTCTGGACCAAGTTCAAATATAACACGATTTTATGGAAACTGAAAAAATAAAATTTTCAGAAATCTGAAATTATCAAAAGGCACCACTTGAGTTAGTGGGTAATACACATGGAAAGTATCAGAAATATATCCTGAACGATTTTTGAGTTCTGCTTTGGAAACAAAATTATTACGGACAGACGGACGGCCAAGATATAGCATTAATATGACTATTAAAACGATATAATCTCAATGATTAAAGTTTTTGTTAACAAATTCCCTTTAAAAGAAAGCAAATCGATCAATTAAACATTTGCCAGGCAACATCGCTACTTTATATTGATTATCTGAATTGAGCTTTGTAGACTTGTGTCAACCTAATTCAAATAAAGATCTATATTTCTGTTGTGTTTCGTGCAAACTGTTGTTGCTCACAGAGACGAAAATGCACTGATAGCCTTGCAACATTCAAATCAGTCTTGGATTCAAAGGGGTTTCCTACCCCCATTGGTCTGCCATTTTGATGATTGTAAACATGATGAATTGAATAGAACTGAAATTATGATTTTTTGTGATTATCATTTGACTAACTTAACTAATTTTCGGCATTGTTCTGAGCATTGGTATCAATTTGCCTGCAAATTCCTGGTATTCATATTGAAAACAACCATTGAGAATCGACGGATTACAGCACCAATCTTGTGGATTTTAATGTAAAATGATAAATAACAATTTTCAAATATTATTCTATTCTCTAGAAAATCCACTGGATTGAAAAACCAAAGAATCCATGAATTACAGAATGTTGTAGATTTTAACATAAATTTATTTATAACAATGTTTCAATTATTTTTCTCTCCTCTAGGAAATCCACTGGATTGAGCCTCAGCCAGTCTGTACTCTTGCAAGGTATCTGCTTCTCCTACAATTGGCACTGGCTGCTGTAGTGCTGTTAACCAACTCGGTATCTGGGTTAATTAAGAGGCATTGATCTTGGAGATGCAGGTATTTACTCACCAACAAACACACGAGATGTCTCCTGGTTCAACGGTGTCACGATCAATGGACACAATCTCATGTTAACATCAAGCAGACATGTTTTGTTGAAAATCATTCATTGGGCGGCCATATTGAACGGATAGCAATTTGCAAACATAACATCATTTACTGCTTGATTTCTCTGCCTTAAATGATTGGTTTAAGTGATCTTGAACGTCCAAGTTAATGGGTCGGGATTGGAAATTATCTTCTGGAAATTATTATTGGCACTTCGAATCATGATTATTGCAGTTTACTTCCTGTTGATTTTGTAAATGTTTACTGTAAGATAGAAAGGAGTCCATTATTTTCTCACTTATCATTGTTGAAATTGTAATATTTCTATCCAATTACTGCAAATGCGAATCGGTTTGGGTGTAAATTAACTTGATAAATCTTCAGTGAAAAAGAATATAATTGATGTATTAAAACCTTTGAGAGTTGTATTCTTTCATCTATACGCATATCGAAAGATGGATTTAATACATTTCCTATAAAAAATTGACATTTCATATTTCGCATTTATTAAGAAATTTTGGATTCCATTTCATTATAGTTGATTTATTATGGATTGAAAGCTATAATGTCCAAAGACATACTCATATGTCCTCAAATTCATAACCAAACTGGCAATACAGTCAGGCCTCGATAATCCGAACGTTTTCATAAAAAAAACGTTCGGATAGTGAAATGTTCGTACTACTGAGTACTGAGGACTACTATAGAGATTAGTTTGGTTACATCTTCCTACCGTTGGGAAACTGCGAGATTCGGATTATCGGTGGCCGGATTATCGCGGGTTGACTATATCAATGAACAGCAAAGCCAAAAATGGGACCATTCCTAACTTCAGAAGATGCCTTTTTTAAATAAAAATGTCAAATGTTTTCAAACATTATTACCAAACTGGCAATATAAATGAACAGCAAAGCCAGAAATGGAACCATTTCTAACTTCAATGGATGCCCTTTTCAAATAAGAACTCAAATTTGAGACAGGTTTTCCAGTTAGGAATAACCGAGTCCCAAACGGAGCTATCCTTACTTCTGACGGCAGAGAAGACACATTACCCAAAGCATCAGCTGAGAGGGGCCTAGAATCAATACTGGATATCCAGAATGGGATCACCCACTATATTTTCTGACAGCAGTGTCTGCTTTCGATGATAGCGCCCATTCTGGAGTCCCCTTAAGACAATAGCTTCCTGACCTGAGTGCATACCCTGACCTCAAGAAGAGAGCTCTAGAAATAATGGGCTGAAAACCAGTTGGCAAGGATCCCTGATTGCACGTTCAGCCAACGACCCTCATCGAGATGACTCTTCAGATTATCCAGCCATGGAAGGAAGCAATGACTAGGAATAATGGCTCTAACCTGGCCCCAGGCGAGAGAAAAGGAAAGAAGTATTGAGGATAAAGCAAGAAAATTTGAGAAATGGAGAGAATCACAAAATACAATCTGAGAGAAATAAAACGAATTATTGAGGATACAATATTTAGCAAATCTATTGGAAGGGAACTGCAATAGAATTATAAGATTTTGTAGATGTCTTTCTGCTATGTTTTTAATTTCTTTGAGATGACACAAATGAATTATATATTATCATAAACAGAATGTTGAGTTGTGAGGCAACAAATAGCCTTTGCTTTGACATGTTGATATCAAAACATATTTTTCAAAGAAGCGACACAAAGCAAAAGGTGAGGCGAGTTGGTGTATAATGCTTTCAAAAGTATTTCACTTATATCTAACTGCTAGTATTATTGCAGGGAGAAGGCCTGCAACACAATGGTGGCTATGCATTGCAGTGAAACCTGCAAGCATTGACTGGAACTAGCGAACCATTGGTGGTACTGCGCTGAAATTAAGTGTAGCATTGCACCCAGAATATTAAAGTATCAAAGGTTTTTCATAATGCCATGCTATGGAAGTATTCCTCATCTTTATATTCATTTCTCATCTGATGTCCGTTCATAATCAGAGAAAGAACCAACCCCGACTCACATAGGTTCATCTAGATCTCACACATTTAAAATATTCATCAAACGATAACCAGTCAAAAATATAATCTTAATGGATTAATATGAAACACACTTTGAATCAACACAGATGAAAACATTGTTTTATTTGTCAAGTATTTTGTAAATAGTATATATGCTCTTGTATCACCCTTTAGATGTTTATAAAAATTTAATTCTAAATTAATTAATAGACAAGATAATGAAAAACAACCCACCAAAAGATTTGATTAAAAATTCGAGAAAGAAATCATAATTTACATTTATGGTCTGAAATCTATAACCGAGTCTGACAAAATTTATACTGTTTGACCGAAAAATAGAGGAACTGCAAAATTGGACAATCGCAACATAAATCAAAACAAAATTAACACGAGAAACCACCAAGAAATGACTGACAATAAAAATGTCAACATAATCCATCTTGGTGTTCCAATGCCAATTCATATCTCTCAAATAACACATATTGAACCAAAGTGTGACAAGAGAAGGAAATAAACAATGGCAAGGAGAATCTGAACGATTATGTATGGAAGGTGGAATAGAACATAAACACATGTTACTGTCTTCCAAACTATGACTGATAGTTCAGAGTGAATAAAAATACGCTGAGGCTGCAGTTTATACTCATATTATAATTTGCGGATTACTGCATGCAATAAATGGCCGTCCTGCTGCTAGACGATAATATTAGACCAATTTCCTGGCTGCCTAGACAAAACAACACCTGTTCCGACACGACATCTGTGACATGCTTTCTTTACAACTGGAGAAAGACATGTTGCCTTGTATTGCTGTTTATATTTATAGGCCTTGCGACCTAATAATACTTGAGAATTAGGCCATGACAGAATTAAACTTTGTAAGCAGATTTATTTGGCATCAATGACTGTTGTCAAATATTTAAAACTGTTTCCACAAAAGGGTTTGATGGGTCTGCGATGTTGCATGGCAGCTTTCACCCGACCTCTTGAGCTATATGTTTGATTCACTTTGGCAAATTGCTGATTTTTGGCCGTGTCCTAAAATTGAACTGTTTTCACTACAAAGGCACGGTAGATGTAAAATTGTCAACAGAAAAATCACTTTGGCTTCAATTATTGATTTCACTTTTGAAAATTGTTTTTTTTTTGTCTTTGGGTTCTATGTCCAAATAATAATTTAAAGTTTATGACATGCAACATTCAAATTGTTAGCCCAAATATGTATTTTGCATTAATACTTGTTTTCACTTTTGAAAATAGTTCATTTGTCTTTTGGCTACATGTTCAAATAATGAATTTTCTTGAGAATTAGTCAAAATATGTGTCTGGCATTATTTTTTATTTCACTTCTGAAAATTGTGAAGAACTAATTCTTTGGCTCTGTGTTACAATAACGTACTGGATATATGTTCAGAAGCATCCATTGTATGTGTCATAATCATATGACCCAAACAGATAATAGAAGCAGTAGAAAGCTTGCTGAAATTATTCCTAGTAATGAAGTCACAAATACACATTCAATCTAAAAGTACCTAATAGCTTACCATAATTCTTCAAAACACTTCCTAATCAAGACAAAACATATCAACTGTCAATATTACTGCAACTATTAATACTTTTGCAAGATTGCCTTTTAGAAGTGACTGAAATCAATATTTAGCCGTTAAGAAAATAAGGCTTTAAATGAAGGAAATCTTTTTAAAACTATCTGAAAAAAACTCTACTGTAAATGACTATTGGAGCAACTAATTTTCATTGCAATAATTAAAACCAGCAAAGATTCTTGGCCATATTGGCCACAGTCAATATCGTCTCCCAATTCTATTAATAAGATCAAGTGAAAGGGAGTTATTTCTATGATATCTTAGTGGAGATTTGGCTTGTTGACAGCCCAGTTTGTCTGCGAGTGTATACAAAGTTCAATATCCTTGCACCTCCAAGTGGTTTGGCCAATTCGAGGATTAGGGTTGGCGCCAAGGTTATGACGAAGGAGAGGCAGCTATTGATCGATCGGACCATCCTTAACTGATGGAAATGTCCTCCAAGATTTACGTCTTCTCCCGATTCTGGTTTAAGCTCTCGTTTCTGGAGCTGTTTTCATGACTGCAACTTTCCTCGTTGGTATTGATTTATCAAAGGTCGTGACATTGAAAGGAAGTTATTTGCCTATCTGGGAAACTTCTCTCTAGGAACATGGAACTATGCAGTGAAAGAAGTTCTTGAACCAAATCCGGGAAACTATATCGTGATTAGTGGAATGACTAAAAGTACTTGGATTATTTGTAACTGCAAGTGAGAATATGTAAACATCTATCTTTAACCATTTATCTGATCCAATCATCCAATCATAAAAGTAACACTTCTGCATCAGTAAACATGAAGTGCTGGTGATTTGTAACATGTTTTTTTTTTAATCTCAACATATCTTTATTCTCCAAGTTTGAAGGTAAATGGATTTGAAGTAAATCAAAAGTATTATTTTGTTAATTTAAATAGCAAAATTAGAGAAAATCTTCAAAATATCACCAGCCCAGACCAAAAGTTACCAGGTTCATTAGCTGCCTAACTATTTAATCAAAATCACATCATGAGTCACTGTGAGACATTTCTAGTCTTTCATTATATAAATGGTTAATTCATAAAATTTAGAACAATTCTCAGGTGTAAGACAAGGATCTACATCCCCTCCAGAACAGTTCAGAATTTCTCAAATCATTTCTTTCCACAGAGAACCAGAACTAAGCTATCGCATTCAGCAGCGCGAGGGTTAAACATGTGGCTGTAGGGATGCTCTGGAAGGACATTAACCCACTTACAGCCACACGTCCAGACATGTAACATGCTGCAACTATCAAATATTTTTACCAAAAAAGTAAGCATTAAAAATTTATTCTCAGACACATTAAAAGTCAATAATCGTGAACCTTACACTAATGCCTAACTGAAGCTTATCCTTCTGCCTACCATTGTTGTCCATCTCAACAGAATGTGATATTAACAATTATCGAGATATATCCTGTGCACTTGACATTCAGATATTCCAGAATTAGTAGGCTTTCACTGACACTGTCGGTTGTAGGCGACGGAGTGCTAGCTCAGCGCAGATAGCTTAGTCTGCAATAACAACAAATTCTTTCATTTCTCCTCCTCGCTATGTTTATATGTCTGAGAAGATGCTTTCTGCAAACAATATCAACCATCAGATGGAATAAGCCAGGGAATAAAGAAGTGACTGGTGTGGTAATGGTCAATAATAAAGAGGAGATGATGATGATTTTAGAGATGATGGTTGGTGATGATGATGATGATGATAATGATGATGGTTGTGGTGGTTTCAGATATTGATAGACCCTTAATTAACCTGTTTGGAGTTCCATGCTCATATGAGAATTTAAAAGATGATGATGATGATGATCTGTTTACTCATAGAACATGAGAAGAATCACTAGGATTAAGCAGCAAGCATCGACATTAGATATTAGAATTAATCTGTTAAATTTTATGGCAGAGATTGGAAATTAAACTATATCTCGTCAAATCTATTGCAGAGTTCAAGTAGTTTGTTAAAACGGTAACTTGAAAGGTATATTTCATTACTAATGAGGGAAATTACCATTTTTCATCAAGTAATTAATTAGTTCCAATGAAACTTTAGGCAATCATGAAAATTTTCCATTGTTGGCCCCAAGTAATCTTTCTTTGAACATTACTCATTTCTGGTTCAGCATTTATTTTCTCTCAAATGGTATTGATTTTGATATTATCGGACAGAAAAAAAGCCGTGAAAGCTTATGCAATGGATCAGAGAATAATTCTTGAACATCGGGGAATCAAAGTGATAATATTTCTTCCAAACAGATTCAAATTGGATTATTATTCTCAAGTGCAAAAGAATAAAGAAGTAAGGCCTCTTTAACAGCCAAAGCAACTTTTTATTCAGACTGGTTGTCATTTTGTTAAATTATGCCCTTTTAACTCACAAAATTATACTTTTAAACTAATCTCTTTTAATCTTTCTTCATACAACGAGGAACATAGAATAAACACCAATAGGATTCTAAATGTAAACTTAAAACCGAACATCTTATGAATTGGAAAATGTCTTAATGAAGACCCAATATGTCAAACTGTTCATATTCGTACATGTAAATACTTACACAAGAGGATGAATTTCGAAAAAAAGGCACAGAATTTTAAGGTCAAGGGTGAAGACCTTTGGTAGAAATTCAAAATCTGATCAGCTGAAAAATCTCATCCACAACTGATTCATTGAGGTAGAAAGAGTTTAGGATGAAACAAAAAGCATTTTTACGAATCTGACGGAGCGAATGAGATATTTTCTATATTGAGGTAGACTCAGACTGTCCCCAGCTTGTTGCTTGTGAAGGATGTGTTGTTGGGTACACAGACAGCAGAGGGCAAACACAACATGTTGTACATCTTAGCACCACTCAGCTTCCCTAGGAGCTGCCAATGTGTTGTGGAGTCTTAGCATATGTGTGTACTGCACACTTTGCTTTACTGCATTTTTAAATATTCATGTTTCTGGCACACTGCAGGTTCTTTGTATGGGAACTGTTAGTCTTACACTCAGACTATGAAAAAAGTATTTATTCTGAAAATATCACCATTTTATTAAATATTGAAAAGGAGACTGTAGGAAATGGAATTTGTATTAAAAAAAGGCTCCTTTTCAATTTTAAAAAAATAAATAATTTTTTTACAGTCTAAGTGTTAGACTATGGAACTATACAAAGTGATATTTATTTATTTATTTATTTAATTATGTATTTAATTATGTATATTTATTCATTTATTTATTCATTCATTCATTCATTCATTCATTCATTCATTCATTCATTCATTCATTTATTTATTTATTTATTTACATACTCATAATGAAAGTTTAAAGCTGTAGTGTACATGTCATGTGAATAATGATTTCTGTATTTTATATTTTTGAATATATATTAATGTCTGAACACCGGGATTTCTTGTAAAGGACTATACTGTGCAGTGCCAGCTAAAGTATGTCAACATCGTCAAGGAGGTGAGGTGATTTAGGGTTTAACGCTCTTTCGAGAATATTTCACTTATATCACGGCTGCTAGTATTATGGAAGGGAGAAGGCCTTCAACACCATTTGGCAATGCATTGCGGTAAAACCTGCGAGCATCAGCTGGAACTAGCAAACCATGGGTGGTACTGCACTGAAATTTAGTGCAGCATTGCACCCAAACCTTACTGCACGTAGAACAGTTCTCTACTGCACATGATGAAGGTTGCATCTTTTAGTATGTCACAACCAGGGAAACGAACCCTGGCCTCTACTCCTGGGTGTTGGGGTGATGCTCTACCAACTCAATACTATAAACAAACCTCACCATGTTCCCTGTGTTGACTAGAAAAACAAGGTCTGTAAAATGGGTATTAACCGTATACCTGAAATTGTCAGTGCCAAACAATATTTACAAATATTGGGATTGTCCAGGTTTAGAACACATGTACTTAAGAATACTAAGGATATTTCTCGAACAGGTGTATCGTTCATATATATGATATAGAATCGAAAAACAAATGTCCTTGAAAAGAAATATCTAAAATCCAAGACGTTTTGTTTCTGTAAAGAAAATATTAGTTTCAAAATTCCTGGCAGGGTCAGTAGGACAGAATGACCACCTGTGACCAGAGATTGGACCCTGTGAGGAGCTAGTCAGGTGGAAAGCGGTCTGACGTACACATGGCAAGAGGATGGCTCACAACAAACAGCATGGCAGTGCGTGTGCTCATCTCTATAAGCAACATATGTGCACGGCTCAGAGAGGTAAAGCAATTATCGGTTGGATATACAGAGGACATGACTACAGCTACCTGACACAGCTTTCCACATGTGCGGCTAGCAATTATTAATAGATGCTTTGTTGCTGCCTTCATACTGTACTCTTAATGCTTCCACTCGTGTTTGCTTACTAATCCAACATTAGGCTTTACTTTGTTGGGTCCGTGCTGGAAAGTGCACAATTCAATGAATGACTTTGATGAATTAGGAAAGGTAAATTTAATTGTTATTGGTCGTCGTGTGTTTAGGCCTCGCATGATTCTTAATATGTGCAAGCTAATCTAAATCAATAATTATCCTCGAATATCTCACGCATATGCTGGCCAAACACGATGCAGGCGGTTTGCTCGAGATAAGAACGTCATGTTCTCCAAGAACACTTTGCCGTTGCTGTGCGGAACGTTAGTAGGAATATCTCGTTAATACATTAACCAACAATCCATAGAAAATAATCTCCATGTAAAACAGAAATAAAGATGGTGAATCAATCAAGCAAAATGGTTGCTGTGATCCTATGAAATATTAACGTGATGAATACACAGTAACACATGATTATATGGAATAATTCATATAAACAGAAGATTGCGCATTTAGTCCAGGGATTCCAGCTTGCACATTAGTAAATTGGTTATGGGGGAGTGGAGGAAATGCAATTTACGAGATCTCTCTTTTTGAAGTTACTTCTGAGAGTTATTCACATATTCTGAACTATTCAAGCTACTTATGAATGTTTTAAGGTGTACAATTAAATGGTTCTAGTTGCAATTAAGAGCCGGGAAAGAAGGCAAAGACAATTCCTCTCAATCTATGATCCATTAAGATCTTCATAAGAGTTTTGGACTCATAATCATAGAAGTAAGAGGTGTAATGGTTACATGTTTGCGGCATTTTTAAATAGTCAGATCTCGTTTATCCGGACCATGTTGATCTGGAAACACGGCCATCCACACGGTTATATTTAAAATCATCTCTTTGCATTTTCTATGCAAATGATGATTTTCTTAACTGCATCACTCGCTTTCCGGACGATTTTGAACTGTTACCAAATCGTAGGTCTGAATGTATGACGATTATTATTAACTCTTTAACAACCAATTTTGTCTACCACTTCTCCTGGGATAAAATTAAAACAAAGGCATTCATTCCAACCAATAACTGTCGCGTGAGGAAATTAACGCCATTCCCATTTAGTTGTTAGATTAAGCAGTGCTGAAACCATTCTGAAGTGCCAATTTACAGGAATAACACAGGTCACTGGCTAAAGATTGGCAATCCAAGAATTTCAGTACCGGTAGGCAAAGAGGTGTTACTTAGTTTAATGCCCTATGATGTCAATAATTTATACAAATACTAACAAAATCAAACTTTCTGTATAAACTATAAACTATTCCATACAATTTCTTAACAAAGTGAATTTCTGATATTGACATTATTTCATATTAACGTCTTGTATGGCAGGTGCTTCAACCAAGGCATAATTGAAATGTACAAGGTGTCTAGAAATACAATATACCATTCAGATATTCTTTCCCGAAACAAAATATCGGATATTTTACCAACAATTTCATGGTTTCCATTTAATAATTTATTGCATTACTTGTTGAGTGGAACATCTTACTGCAATAAGCATTATTCTTTGCTCAATAAAAACACAGGCGCTCTTGAAGCCAGGAACTATATAAGAGGGCGGATAGTGGTAAATCGGAACTGCTTATACACATCGTAACAAACATACCATTCTCATGAGCAAGTCGGCTCTTAATTATAAACACACTAGAGTGCCTGTCATCTAGGATGTACACCTTGATGTAGCGCCAATGTCCATTAATCTTGGCTTATAGTTGCAAGGTCTGTTCTTAAAGGTGCACTCCGGCATATTTTCCACTTTTAAACTAGAAGGTTTTCCTGCAATTATTTAACATGGATTTGTTCATTTCTACTATTCAGACACTTCCACGAAAAATGGCAAAAATTTGTCGAGGGGTTTTCGAGAAAATCACCGCTAAAATCTGTCATCTTAATTATGGAAACGTTTCCATAAATATGGCGGCTAAACCGGAAATGATTGACTCGCGTGTACACCACTTCCACCACCAACTCCTCACAGTGCAGTAAACAAACGTGTAGCGAAAGCACCGACGACAATCCGACGGAGCCTTCAGACAATCGACAGTCATATTAATAAAAGATCTACAGCGAGCAACCATCAAAGACACGAATATTTCCACGTTGCCGTAGGACCAACTTGAAGGACGGTCATTTTCTCCCAAACCTCGACGCATGTCAACTGTCACAGTGTCGGAGCACCAGTACTGTCGAGATACGCGACTGGAGTCGAGCAGCTGTCGAGAGGTGAGTGGGACGCTTTCACACTTTATTATTTTATCATAACTTGTGGATAATCAAATATATTTAGGTTTTGAAATGTGCACGTCAAGCCTAAGGTTTGTAGGAACACGTAAAGGTAAATAGTTTCAAATATAATTTCTTCTGTCCCAAATTCCATTGAACTGAACAACGTCGCCTCATGCGGCTGGCAGTGTTTACTTTTTCTCCGGTAATAAATATTCTTCAGACCAGATCGCAACTAAGTTTTGGTTTGCGCAAGTAGGCCTACAAATAAATCTAGGCCTAATTTACGCCTTGTAGACGTTTGAATCTATAGTAATTGTTAGTTTCAGGTCCCAATTTTCACTCTCAGCTCTCTGAGTCTCTCACTTCCGGAATAAGAATTTGTTTGGTCAATATTCTGTTTGCCAGTCAGTCTGTTAATTGAAAGAAAAAAATAATCTTGTAGATTTGTTTAATCCTCTTGTATTATGACCGTGAATAAAATCACTGTTTCATATTTGGAATGCAGTAAATTCCTGTAATGTAATTTAAACTATTTTCATGATTTCATTACTTGTCATTTGGCCTACTTCAACAACAAAAATAGATCATCTACCCTATTTCATATGATAGTAAAGTGTACTATCGTTATTATGTTACCTTTTTTAGAATTCATCAACTTGAATGTAATTCAGTTAGGTTTACATATTGCTTATAGTTGTCCACTGGCAACTATATATAAATAAATTTTTACAAAATGTGATGAACAAATAATTTCTGCTACTGAATAGACTGTACACCAAGGATGAATAGAATGGAGTGAGAGAAAAAAATATATAAATGAACACATAAAATGATTGAAATGTCCATGTCCATGTTAATTTTCCTGTTATGCTTATGCTGGAATTATTTTTGAAAAGGAAATAGCCATTAGTTTATTTACAAATGCTAACTGTAACCTGATTATTATTGAAGGCAGGCGATTATTTATTTAAAAAAGGGCTTAGACTCAGCAATTATTCAAGGCAGGTGATTATTCAAGGATTAATGGTACCTTGAATGTTTGTTTTTAATTAATTTAATTCATACACAATTCCCTCTTCCTAGGCCCTTTGTGTCAAACATAATTACTTCTGTTTGTGTTATATTTTGTCAATGACAAATACCAAATTATTAATAATAAACAGTTCTGAACCATAATTTTGTTGATTGATTAAAATATGAGAAATATGTGTAGTACCAATGGAAAAAGCAGGAAGATTTTAAATAGTGATTGAATGTCAAATTAAATAATAGTCAAATTCAATTACACTTCTTTGCTTTAAAGATTTTATACATTAATAATTGCATGCTGATTGTTTTTATTTCAGTGTGAAGCTGACTACTGCAGATGAGTCTATGAAAGCAGAAAATTCCAACTGCTTTTCAAAACTAGTGTGTACATGCAGAATGAGAAAAGAATTAGATATCTGGAACAAACCCATCATTCTGTAAGTACCGGTATTTATTTTTCAGTAATTATTATTAGGTATGTAGAAACCCAAAAACTGGAGTAAACAGGTGATAAATTTTACTGATAATTTGAAATATTCCATATTTCCTCTAATAAGTGCTGGGTCTCCAATAAGCGCGGGGCCTCTAATAAGCGCTGGGGGGTCAATGGTAGTTGAGCAAATAAGCGCCGGGTCTAAACCATTAGATTAATGCTTCCTTAGTAAACTTCTATCTTCCATTAAAGAAATAAGCGCCGGGTCTCTAATAAGCGCCGGGGGGGGGGGGGGGGGGGAGGTCAAGGAGTGCTGGAAAAAAAAGCGCCTGGGTTCTTATTAGAGGCAATACTGTATAGCAGTTATGTTGGGCCTGTGGTTTTTATTTTCACTAACCCAAAATAAAAAAAACACTAGCCCCATTGCATCATTTTGTACAACTTCCCAATGCTAGGCAATGTAGGCATAACTCTTGCCAGTCTCCATTACTGGCTGATTTAGGCCTTGCAGTATTTCCTTAAGAAATCTGTGTTTAGAAATCCAGGCCCGCTATGCATTTCTGGTGCAGCGACTCACTATTTTGACACAACAAAGCGAGGGAAATACCGCAAGGGATAAATCAGCCAGTAATGCAGACTGGCAAGAGTTATTCCTTGCGTTTGGAAGTTGCATTTAGTATTACAATTTATAATTACCAACATAAACCTTTAAGAGACATTTATTAAATCATAATAATGATTCACTCTTTCACATTCAGAAGTAAATTTGACACTAGTCCTTTGGTCTGAGACTAATATTGTAACCTTGGGCTAACACAAGTTGAGAATTGGTAGCCCTGTGAGCTTGTAAAACTCCTTGATCACTGTGGAGTATTCATACTATGAGTTTTCAATCTTAAAAATAACTAGAAATATGTGCATGTGATGCACTGTGATGTCCCCTGCTCCAACTTTCAATCCAATCTAGTCATATTACCCTTATTGTTCACTTATGTTAAGCACTAAATTCAATACTGCATTAATGGACTTCTTCTCCAGAACCAATTACTCCAGAGAGCTGAAATGTTATGTGCAGACTTCTTGGCCTATGGAGATTCTAAATTGTAGATTTCGTGACCCCAGTTCCACATTGTCTAGAGAGCTGAAATGTTGTGTACACATTCCTTAGACAATGGATATTCTAAATATAAAATCCTATTCTTATTTTCCAGTATGAAAAGCTCTAGAACAAGCTGAGAACAATTTATTTGCAATCAATACATATCCTGATGAGTTACAGAGCCCATGGCTGTATTTTTAGCTCATCAGTTCTGCTATGTAATCGTGCTCCATGACTGTGTAAAAATAAGAGCCTTTAATACAGTCTAGATCTTTATTCAGCAAGTCTAGATAAACTGAATACACAAACTGGTAGTATTGAAAAATATGTAATCATAAGGATGAAGATACAATAATTAAAAAAATTCCATAGACTGAATTTTAGTCTAAGGTCTATGATAAATGTTCATTGGGTTTTGGTCAGGTTTTTGTGAATGATTTTTCTACTCATAATTAGGATTCATTAATTCAGTATACTAGGGCTGGGACGGGTAACCCGGATACCCGGGACGGGTTGGAACTGAGTAGGACCCGGGTTACCGGGTACCCATCACATTACCCGGACCCGTTTTTATCATGTGACTAATCATAAGACAGTTTAATTTGCTATTCTTTCAATTCAAGATTACAATGTAATTGAAGATTCTAACATAATATTAAAATGATCTATTGTCATACATAATAAATTTGATTGAAATAGCCATGGGTCTCTATGCTAGGCTTCTAGCCTCATATTCCAGCCAACCAGTTGAATAAAGTAGTACAAAATCTTACAATTAGATGTTGGAGATCGACAAAACGGGTATCCGGGTAGGGTAGGGTAACAGATGGTCGGGTACCCGGGTAGGAAATATCTACCCGTCCCAGCCCTACAGTATACTCACTTGAGAAGGGATTTGTATTGTTTCTCTCCAATTTTTTTTAATTTAATTACTTTTTTAATTTCAATCTTATCATCAATATGGAATTGTGATACATGGACAATACATTTTATAAAATATAAAAATAGAGCCATGGGCTCTCTAGCTCATCAGGGTTTCATTGATTTACTATCTAAAGTTGAATATTTAAGTTATTTAAGTTATTGTTTACAAGCAAAAGATAGGTTCTTAGATCATAACCACTGTGACCCCATTTGGGGTCACGGGTCACATAATCTACAATTTAAAATCCCCATTTGCCAAGGAGTCTGCACACAACTTTTCAGCTTCTCAGCTGGAGAAGAAGATGAAAAAAGGTTTTTAAGGATGTGACCCCGGTGACCCACTTTGGGGTTACGGGGTCACTTAATCTACAATTTAGAATCCCCATTGGCCAAGGAGTCTGCACACAACTTTTCAGCTCTCTAGACCTTTTGGAACTGGAGAAGAAGATGAAAATAGGTTTTTAAGGATGTGACCCGGTGACCCCATTTGGGGTCACGGGGTCACGAAATCTACAATTTAGAATCCCCATTGGCCAAGGAGTCTGCACATAAAATTTCAGCTCTGTGGAGTCATTGGTTCTGGAGAAGAAGTCAAAAAAGCGAAAAGTTTACGGATGGACGGACGCCAGACACCATGCCATGCCATAAGCTCATCGGGCCTTTCAGGCCTGATGAGCTAAAAATTAGTGTATAGTCATGTTTTTGATATGCACTGACAATTTCAAGGCTAGGGGTTGTGCATTATATTGAGAACAATCATCAAACAATATAATCCCTGATGAGCAACAGAGCCCATGGCCCTATTTTCTTACTTCCTGTCCAGAACCAGTGACTCAAGAGAGCTGACTTTTATATGTACAGACTCTTTGGCGTATGGGGCTCTAGTTAGAGCCGATGCTTGCAGGTTTCAGCGCAATGCATAGCCACCATGGCGTTGCAGGCTTTCTCCCTGCCTTAATACTAGTATCCATGATAAAAGTGAAATATTCTTGAAAGCGGTGTTAACACCCAAATCAATTCTAAATTTTGAAGTTAGTTTACTTTATTATGACCCCACCAACTGTATTTTTTTTTTTTTAAATTAGAAAACTAGTTTATATTCTGTTTAAGATTCCAAATATGTTCTATAACATTGGACATATTATTCAGCAAAGTAAAACAGTATGCCAGTTGCAGGGTATACCCCAACTTCCAAACGCAAGGCATAACTCTTGCCAGTCTGCATTACTGGCTGATTTAAGCCTGGTGGTATTTCCCTTGCTTTGTTTTGCCTAGATAGTGAATCGCTGCACCAGAAATGCATAGTGGGCCTGGATTTCTAAGCACAGATTTCTTAAGGAAATAGTGCAAGGCCTAAATCAGCCAGTAATGGAGACTGGCAAGAATTATGCCTTGCATTGGGAAGTTGGGTATACCCGGGATAATGGGATATATCTTAACCGTGATGGTTGCTTGTTAATAATTGACATAATGAACATTTAGAACTGAATTGTACAATATTGATGTTTAAATATTTTCTTATGTTTCAGTTATCCATGGATGAAGCACCAGTAACTTGGCATCTTACATTGATCTGCAATCCATTCTAAGAATATTATCAACATCAGAAGCTCCTAGTCAATGATGGCTTCATTAATAATAATAATAGGATCCGATACTTCTACCGGCTGAACTCTTCACCACTTAGGGACATGCTCATACTGCACACACATTATTACCCTGATGTAAAGACCAACATTGTTCTTTTTTCAAACTCAAGTCACTGAAAGTCAATTTTTCCTGAAGTCACTGGCTAATTTAAATTGCTTCAGTTTGTTAATTTTTCTGTGCTAGTGTAGGAGCATACATAGAAAAGTTGATAAAATGCAGCATGACCTAAAATTTGTCAATGATAGACTTGGAAGTTGACTTGGAGCATGCAACCTAGCTGCCAATTAAAGTGCTTGAACTTATGTTACATTGCCTTAACTTTCATACCAGGTACCCAATTGTACTGCTGGGTGAATAAACCATTGTTCCCGCTCATGAATATCAGTGTGTTTGATAAATGTACAAGCTTGATGTGTGGGGTCTAGATATGGACACCACATTATGACACTTTGCTTTCATTCAACACCAAATTGCAGAGGGGATGATTTTTATGGAGTTCTGTCCCTTTAATCTATTATTTAACATCAGTCATAATTCCAGCTTTTTACACTGCTAACAGCAGTTTCTGGGAAACTGATAGGCATGCATGCTCACTTTTGTCAACACCACTAACATATTAATCCAGTGAATAAAAAAAACATCACTTCAGTTCAATCATAATATTTATTTGTTATTGTTAATACAAAATTCTCAACCTCTCCACATCATCAGCCTCTTACAGCCAAATGTCTTCACCTGCCCTCTTCTAGTCAACTGCTGTAACAAGCTGGACCCGCCCCTCTATTCATTGCTCCTTCCGGAGTGTCTTTCTCTGCTTCCTTCTGCAAAATCAATTTTAACTTTATTTTTAACAAGTCATTAAAAAATACATGACTTAATTGATGCAAGCATTTAATATAAAAGTATGTTTTCATTGAATCTAGTCAATAGCAAATGACAGATGATCAGATAGTATATCACAACATAATACTTGCACCAATTTAGATAAAAAAAAATTGCTTTTAGTTAATAATTATTAAGTTTTACCCCTTTGGTAGCCTATCTAATTGGATTTATTTTCAGTATTTCCAAAGAAAAGAGAAACGTAGTTATTAATCAAGAATGTGCTGGTAATTCAAAACAAAGGAACAGTTATTACCGTAAATCCTTGAATAATCGGGTAGATTTTAAGTTGTAAATATATTGTAAATAAAGCTCTTGCCGTGAGGTTGAAAGTCACATAACTATGCCGGAATTATTTCTAAAAAGGAGACTATAGCCGGAGACTACCATGCACTAGTTTGTTTACATTTGCTAAATTTAACTCGGCATGCAATTATGTATATCAACGAGGAATTTATCATATAGACCGGGCGATTATTCAAGGATTTACGGTATTCGGTTGACAAGGTGGCGAAGTTGAAGAGACTTCGTAGATCCATAATAAATTTTGCATTCATTTTACACGACGAAGACTCGTACCGGTAGTGTGATGGTACAATTTTACCTTACCGATGTCTTACATAAACTGAAAACAGTATTGTCTTATAAAAGTCATTGTTCAACGAATCAACAGCTGATTCAGCGATTGCGATTCGTAATGCGCGGAACAGTGAACTACAGATGACCGAACTTCGAACTTGAATTATTATTACGAACATATATATTCTCAACATGACATATTTGAAATGTTCAATGCGTATTCACTTGTACATCAATCAATATATACACCACATGTACCCATGGAAAACAATATTACGTCCACATACCATGAAAGTTTTCTCAGTCGCTTGAGTGGCCATACCGACCTCCATGATCCATCGTGTTGTCGTGTTACACGCGAGTACCGGAAGTCACGTGACGACTTACTGTTATTGCGTACCACTAAACTTCACACAAAAAAACGTTTTTCAAATATAACTTAAAATTTAATTTTTTATTATTTTTTAAATTTTAACCAATAGGTAATGTATATTGTTAACGTTTCAGAACAGCTAAGAGTGAAAAAGGTCAAAAATTTGCCGGAGTGCACCTTTAAAGAAACGATCTTGGAAAATTTGAAATGAATGTGATTATACATCATTGGAAGTATATAACTTTCTCTGAGCTTGAAAGTTGGATGCAAATGTCCAATAGTTTGCTGGATTGTAGTTTATCATCAAATGGAAAACAAGAGGCCTCTAGAACATTTTAAAGGAGCAGTAGCACGTTTTTTCACTGAAATAAGTTGATGAAATGTATTTGAAAAATAATGGCACCAATAGTAAACTACCCTTCTCTTCGGAAAATCAAGTTAAAAAATTAGTGTACATGGTTCCGTAAAGCCATGGGAATCGTTTTTGTCATTTGAAATAATAAATTGTGTTCACAATAAAATGGCCGCCATGCAATTTTTGCTTTATACGCAACATCGTTATTACCACTACGGATAATTGGTTTGTGTAATAAGATGTTTTACCCTCTAAAGTAAATAATGGGAAATTTGAAAAACAATTTTTTGCAAAAAACGTGCTACTGCCCCTTTAAAGGCGCTCTAGCACGCTTGTCTTCCTGAAACAAGGTGCTCTCACGAACATGTAAATACGTGTTATACCAATGGCTAAATAACACTCCTGAATCAATCAAAATAGTTCTAAAATGAGTGTACATTGTTCGGTTAAGCCATGCGATTCCATGTCCTTTTGAGCGGCCATTTTAATGTGTTAACATCAAAATGGCCGTTCAAAGAGATCTGACTGGTGTAACCTAAACCTTCAAGGTAGAGCTTTAATCCTGGCACCATGATGGAATGGTCAACCATCTTGCTGTCTGAACTCTCAAAATTGACTGAGACCTACAAATCTACATCTCACACTGAAGAATTCAACAAAATTGTTGCTGTACAAGTTTCACCATTTTCTACCAATAAGGAAAACCGTTTCCTATGGATACGGCTTATCGGCTTATTGAGTGGTGTAATGAGATTTTTACCCTTGAAGGCTAGATTATATTGTATAAACTTTAAAATAAATGTCAAATTTGAGAAAACATAATATGCAAAAAACATGCTACAGTGCTTAAAGAACTTTTTAGGGCCTTTTATTAAGCTGAACTAGTTCCGACTAATGATGTGTTGCAGGTCTTCTCCCTGAAGTAATGTAAGATGCCGTGATGTGCCTGGTTAGTGAAATATTTATGGAAGCTGTGTTAAATGTTGACTGATCTCCGTACAAAACTATTTAGAATCAGTGTTTTGTGCAGAAATTTCCAAATGGGTGAATCTCAAATGTCCTGAGGTTCGACATTTTGTTAAATGCAAATCTTGAGTAACGGTATTTATGTAAATATTGAGAAAACCAACAAAGACGATCATCCAGTCTACATAATCGATATTTATTTGGTTACTGCTTTGATCTATCAAAACTCACAATAAAATGGCTCGTAATAAGTAATTTATGGGAGGCTTGTTCAGTCAAGCGCATAGAAACCATCACAATTCCATCTATTTCCTCGAATATTGAGAGTATAGTTCGCTATTGATATTCAACTTGTTAGAAGTAGCACTTGTATTTAGGTCTTAACAAGCAGTATATTTCTTCAGATGTTATAAATTACTTTGTATTAGATAGTCATTTGAAATATTTTGATGAAAATCAAAAGCTAAATTGGGGTATTATTGTTTACTTGAAATAACATAAAGGTAGTACAGATATTTTTTCATTTGCTGCTCGCAAATTAACTTAAATAAGGTAATAAATTCATATATTTCATGTATCCGTACTTGAAATCTCTATTAACCCTTACGTTGCGTATATATATTTTACCATTTTTAGCCCCTGTGGCGGAATTTACAGGCTCGCAGCTCGCAGCAGTAGTTTGAGCTTATTCACTAACGAGCTCTGCTGGCGGAATTTCCAGGCGGCGATTCCGGTACCGTTTTTACGAAATATACCGCATCTACATGGCGAATAAGGACTATATACGGGCGTTCAATACAAATTCAAGTAGCGACACCCGTACACAAATGGCTAATTCACACCCGAAACTTTGAATGAATTTTCTATGTTTTTTCGTTTTTATTCTATTACTTTCGAAAGATTGTCTTTAATTCGGGCCTCGTAACATCATAAATACGAAACGAAAAAAATTCCATTTATATACGGAATTGAAGACAAGATGTCTAGCTTCACAATGATATAAAAATTATTAGAATGCGACCTTTGGTTATAATTCTATAGCTATGTAAAGTTTGTCTTTATTTCCACCTATAAAATCGTCAATACTTACAACATGTATGCGGCATTGCAAACGGTCGTTCATCGCACTTTTCCAAGAAATCATAATCTCGAACCAGTTGACAAATAAGCACATGTCAACCCAAATATGGTTATGTTGTTTGACTTTTCAAATAAACGCTAACCTCGAACCATAACTGATGAAAATATGTTGATTAGTTTGTGTGCCGTTTGGTTTCACATGCCTCTCAGAAAGGTAAAATTGTATCTTTATTTCTGTGAATAAATCTGCGCATTTTATATAGAATAAAAGATTATTCTTTTCGGTTTATTGTGATATAAAAATTATGAAAATGCATTCAGTATTTTAGCCGTGATAAATGTTTTAGAAGTTGTGAAAATCGCCGATTGTTTCAAAATTTATGAAGTGTAAACATGACCTTTTTCACGGCGCTTGCTGTGTCTTTATTATTTTTTTGAGATTTTCTAATTTTATATGGGAATGTAGTCCATTGTTTCCCCTTTATTTTGCCGTATTTTTTTTTGAAAACAAACTAATCGCTCACATGATATGAAGTTAGCGATTTTTTCCCCCGTCTCGCGAGATGCGAGGCAGATAGCAGTCTCGGGCGAGGCAAACCCGAGGCAATACAAACACGTGGGTGAAAATAGCCTCAAGCGAATTAATGGTTCGGGGGCTAAGCCCGACAAAATTGGCCTTTTGTAAAGCTAATTATCAATGCGTTACGGGTCAACAATGCACACGCAATTTGGTGTGAATTTTACTTGATATTTCGACCGGACATTCACACAGACTCGTTATCGTGGCTATCTGCGAGATGTATGTAAACAAGTTTTCATGTGGCGATGTACGGACACACTTCGTCTCGCATTTCGCCTGGGGGGCAAATATAATTATTACTGACCCGGTAAATGCACTAAGTCCAACGTACGGGTCTCGCCAAGGGTTCTAACATTTTTCTCTATGAGCCTCCCGGATAATTCCGTCGCCCGCATGTTAAGGGTTAATGACTAGATGGCTTCAACATACTTCATTTGTTATTCAAACATTATTTATAGAAGTATAATTTTTTGAAGACGTTTAAAATCCAAAATCATAGTTTTAAAGAAAATCCACTATTTGATAATAAGCATTTATTTCTGAGAAAACTTTTTCAAAAGAGTTAACTCCACTAAAATTGAGATTTGCTGATACATGCAAAAAATGCAAGTTTTGGCAAACAACATACATTTCCTGATAAGATCTACAGTCCAAAGTATCACTAGAAAGACATTACAAGATCAACATCACTCCAGCCCACTACAGACATCACAAGTGTTACTTTTTCAACAAGTGCACGCTACAATTTACATCTACTCAACTGTAAAACAACAGTACTTTTGCACCATTCAAAATCCAAGCAAGGAACGCCCTAACATTTATCTGTATTATTCTATCCATGTATTTTTGCCCAGTGGACCTTGTTTTGGTGTCTTCTGCATCTTGTTCCATGGAGATGAAAGGTTAATGTCTGCTACGTTTGCCATGTTCCGCACTGTAAACACTGTACTGCATTAGTAGCTCTCACTCTGAGGAGTGCCAGACTCCCCTAGATAAAGGTATTGGTAATAGTTGGGACACACCTTCTAGCCTGTCTTCTAGTCTCTTGTGACGGACTCCCCTAGATAAAGGTATTGGTAATAGTTGGGACACACCTTCTAGTCTGTCTTCTAGTCTCTTGTGACGGACTCCCCTAGATAAAGGTATTGGTAATAGTTGGGACACACCTTCTAGCCTGTCTTCTAGTCTCTTGTGACGGACTCCCCTAGATAAAGGTATTGGTAATAGTTGGGACACACCTTCTAGCCTGTCTTCTAGTCTCTTGTGACGGACTCCCTTAGATAAAGGTATTGGTAATAGTTGGGACACACCTTCTAGCCTGTCTTCTAGTCTCTTGTGCCAGACTCCCCTAGATAAAGGTATTGGTAATAGTTGGGACACACCTTCTAGCCTGTCTTCTAGTCTCTTGTGACTGACTCCCCTAGATAAAGGTATTGGTAATAGTTGGGACACACCTTCTAGCCTGTCTTCTAGTCTCTTGTGACTGACTCCCCTAGATAAAGGTATTGGTAATAGTTGGGACACACCTTCTAGCCTGTCTTCTAGTCTCTTGTGACGGACTACCCTAGATAAAGGTATTGGTAATAGTTGGGACACACCTTCTAGCCTGTCTTCTAGTCTCTTGTGACGGACTCCACTAGATAAAGGTATTGGTAATAGTTGGGACACACCTTCTAGCCTGTCTTCTAGTCTCTTGTGACGGACTCCACTAGATAAAGGTATTGGTAATAGTTGGGACACACCTTCTAGCCTGTCTTCTAGTCTCTTGTGCCAGACTCCCCTAGATAAAGGTATTGGTAATAGTTGGGACACACCTTCTAGCCTGTCTTCTAGTCTCTTGTGACTGACTCCCCTAGATAAAGGTATTGGTAATAGTTGGGACACACCTTCTAGTCTGTCTTCTAGTCTCTTGTGACTGACTCCCCTAGATAAAGGTATTGGTAATAGTTGGGACACACCTTCTAGCCTGTCTTCTAGTCTCTTGTGACGGACTCCCCTAGATAAAGGTATTGGTAATAGTTGGGACACACCTTCTAGCCTGTCTTCTAGTCTCTTGTGACGGACTCCCCTAGATAAAGGTATTGGTAATAGTTGGGACACACCTTCTAGTCTGTCTTCTAGTCTCTTGTGACGGACTCCCCTAGATAAAGGTATTGGTAATAGTTGGGACACACCTTCTAGCCTGTCTTCTAGTCTCTTGTGACGGACTCCCCTAGATAAAGGTATTGGTAATAGTTGGGACACACCTTCTAGCCTGTCTTCTAGTCTCTTGTGACGGACTCCCTTAGATAAAGGTATTGGTAATAGTTGGGACACACCTTCTAGCCTGTCTTCTAGTCTCTTGTGCCAGACTCCCCTAGATAAAGGTATTGGTAATAGTTGGGACACACCTTCTAGCCTGTCTTCTAGTCTCTTGTGACTGACTCCCCTAGATAAAGGTATTGGTAATAGTTGGGACACACCTTCTAGCCTGTCTTCTAGTCTCTTGTGACTGACTCCCCTAGATAAAGGTATTGGTAATAGTTGGGACACACCTTCTAGCCTGTCTTCTAGTCTCTTGTGACGGACTACCCTAGATAAAGGTATTGGTAATAGTTGGGACACACCTTCTAGCCTGTCTTCTAGTCTCTTGTGACGGACTCCACTAGATAAAGGTATTGGTAATAGTTGGGACACACCTTCTAGCCTGTCTTCTAGTCTCTTGTGACGGACTCCACTAGATAAAGGTATTGGTAATAGTTGGGACACACCTTCTAGCCTGTCTTCTAGTCTCTTGTGCCAGACTCCCCTAGATAAAGGTATTGGTAATAGTTGGGACACACCTTCTAGCCTGTCTTCTAGTCTCTTGTGACTGACTCCCCTAGATAAAGGTATTGGTAATAGTTGGGACACACCTTCTAGTCTGTCTT
Source organism: Gibbula magus (assembly GCA_936450465.1). NCBI lineage: Eukaryota > Metazoa > Mollusca > Gastropoda > Trochida > Trochidae > Gibbula > Gibbula magus. The sequence continues at coordinate 59,313,118 of OW388304.1, read as the reverse complement.
CTAGTCTCTTGTGACTGACTCCCCTAGATAAAGGTATTGGTAATAGTTGGGACACACCTTCTAGCCTGTCTTCTAGTCTCTTGTGACGGACTCCCCTAGATAAAGGTATTGGTAATAGTTGGGACACACCTTCTAGCCTGTCTTCTAGTCTCTTGTGACGGACTCCCCTAGATAAAGGTATTGGTAATAGTTGGGACACACCTTCTAGTCTGTCTTCTAGTCTCTTGTGACGGACTCCCCTAGATAAAGGTATTGGTAATAGTTGGGACACACCTTCTAGCCTGTCTTCTAGTCTCTTGTGACGGACTCCCCTAGATAAAGGTATTGGTAAAAGTTGGGACACACCTTCTAGCCTGTCTTCTAGTCTCTTGTGACTGACTCCCCTAGATAAAGGTATTGGTAATAGTTGGGACACACCTTCTAGTCTGTCTTCTAGTCTCTTGTGCTGACTCCCCTAGATAAAGGTATTGGTAATAGTTGGGACACACCTTCTAGTCTGTCTTCTAGTCTCTTGTGACGGACTCCCCTAGATAAAGGTATTGGTAAAAGTTGGGACACACCTTCTAGCCTGTCTTCTAGTCTCTTGTGACGGACTCCCCTAGATAAAGGTATTGGTAAAAGTTGGGACACACCTTCTAGCCTGTCTTCTAGTCTCTTGTGACTGACTCCCCTAGATAAAGGTATTGGTAATAGTTGGGACACACCTTCTAGTCTGTCTTCTAGTCTCTTGTGACGGACTCCCCTAGATAAAGGTATTGGTAATAGTTGGGACACACCTTCTAGTCTCTAGTGTTAACCAATTCCATATCGATTATAAAACCTGGCACACTGGTTGAAAGTCAGCGATTAGATTAAAACCATTGTCTCAGGTGCTAATGTTACTGCTTTTTAAATTCTGAGTTGAACAAAAGGTGATCCCACATTACAAACTGTAGCAAATCGTCATTCAAGAAACGGCTGCCTGGCATTCATGTCCTGTACAAGTAACTTTTTGTGGTATCCATAGAATTATCAGAATAATTACATTAAATAATTAAATAGTCAAACATCTGAACGGTTCCCCACAGAAGTTGAAGAGGTTGACTGAAATGCATCAGTTACAAAATTGAACAAAATCAATATATATTCTCTCTAAATATCCTTTTGTAGTTCTGTCAATCTGCCTAGAAAATCTTCATGGTTCGAAAGAAGACACTCCCAGCAAATACTCAGTGTACCAACAAGAATCCCTAGAATCATTGGAATTAAGTGTGGCAATTGCATAACTCTTGAAAACATCCTGAAAACATCAGAATCCTCTCTTCTGAGAGAGACAGGAGTGGTCTGCCACAAGGGTGCACTCTAAACCCTTTAGTCTCTCTTGAAAGGGCAAATGTTAGGTTTTCCTCAGTGCAAACAAATTGGTTTCATGTTATCTGTATCTGCTTACAAGTGAAGGGGTGATATCAATAGTCTTGTGATCTTCAGCATTTTTCTTAATCTATGAACGACATTCAAATATCCAGATGAGTTATTGATCGCTACTTAAATTTTAATTATAGCACCAGATGGTTTTAGAATAGTAAAGTACAGTAAACTAGAAAGTGTTTTTACCCGTAAAAATATATGTCTCCCTTAATTCACCTTAAACAGTAGCCTCAAAACACCTTAATGGTAAGCGTTATATGGTTAAAGATTCTAAATTTACTAATAACTGATATGGGATGAAGTATAAAACATTTAGATTGGCGAAGTTCTTGTTTCTGTAATGAAGTTTGTTCTTAGAAGTTGTTCATTCAAACAACATGAACAATTCATGAACAACATATGTCTTCCAGATTTCAATGAACATCTTTAGGTTTCTAGGCTTTTTAAATGCTCATATGCAAAACAGACTTCTTGCTTGTCAAAAGCTATTTCCAGATCACTTTTTGCGGAAGAGAAACGACAGACATTGACAGGTCTTAGACATGCATGATTGGAAGCCGAGAAGTCTGGAATTAGCAACGAAGTACAAGATCTTGGGAATAGTACACAATCTTGGGAATACACAAGAATGGAGTAATTTGCTGTACAATAGAAATATGAACAAAGCAGCCTGCTGCCAATGGGTTCGGCAATCCAGATCTATATTCCTTGTAGAGTATTATCTGTTCAGCAATGGGACAACCAGACAACAGGACCTAACAATGAGTGAGTCAGTGGATATGATGATTTACTGTCAATACTTCCTCTCCAGTTTTTATGAAATTGCCCAACAGATATTTGTATTACAAAACTCCTGACTTGGCGCCACTGGACAAATGTATTTTTGGTAAAAGTCTATTGACCCAATTCATTGAATATACTGACTGAATATTTAATTGAATTTCTACAAATAGCCTCTAGAAATGCGAACCTAATATCCAATCCTGTAAAGTATGTGTCTAAAACAGTAAAATACTATTTTCAAACAACTGATCTTCTTGACTTAAATGTATTTGATGAAATATTTTTATTTTTCAATAAAACTAAACAGAATCATTGAGAATAAAACAAAACAGAATCATTGAGAACAAAGCAAACAGAAGAACATAAAACAAGAAAGCTAATTTCTGTTGACCTGCATATATATGATATTATATCGTGATAGACATAATATCAAAGAAACAACACCTACAGAAACTGGGTCAGAATGTGTTTTTGATTATCAGTCAAACTCTAAAGAAAGAATTATACTTTTAATTCAGTTAAATGAGCCAGAAATTGTTTAAATCAATTAGACTCTGTTCCTGTAAACCCAGAAATATTGAATATCATATCTTTTTTTAAGGGACTATACTTATACCTTTCATCCTTATAATATTTTTAAAATACTTTTAGTGTTTTCAGTGTATCTAGACTTCCTGAATAAAGATCTAGACTGTATTAAAGGCAGTAGGGGTAGAACTAAGTTGTGACCTACATCATCGGTAACAACCCTGAATATTACCGCAACAGTATGTAAAGCTTCAATAAGTATCATATCTATTTTTCAGCAACTGTGGGTCCAGTTCCGACCTACGTCAGCAGTAGTAATGAGGATAGCCTGTAAAGGGTTAAAGCTTCAGTGGGTATCATATCTATTCACAGCAACTGTGGGTCCAGTTCCGACCTACGTCAGCAGTAGTAATGAAGATAGCCTGTAAAGGGTTAAAGCTTCAGTGGGTATCATATCTATTCACAGCAACTGTGGGTCCAGTTCCGACCTACGTCAGCAGTAGTAATGAAGATAGCCTGTAAAGGGTTAAAGCTTCAGTGGGTATCATATCTATTCACAGCAACTGTGGGTCCAGTTCCGACCTACGTCAGCAGTAGTAATGAAGATAGCCTGTAAAGGGTTAAAGCTTCAGTGGGTATCATATCTATTCACAGCAACTGTGGGTCCAGTTCCGACCTACGTCAGCAGTAGTAATGAAGATAGCCTGTAAAGGGTTAAAGCTTCAGTGGGTATCATATCTATTCACAGCAACTGTGGGTCCAGTTCCGACCTACGTCAGCAGTAGTAATGAAGATAGCCTGTAAAGGGTTAAAGCTTCAGTGGGTATCATATCTATTCACAGCAACTGTGGGTCCAGTTCCGACCTACGTCAGCAGTAGTAATGAGGATCGTCCTCTGCTATCCCTTCTGTACGAGGAGGACGTGATGAGAGAGAACACGGAATATAGACCAGGGAACATTCCCCTTCAGTGCCAGCCTCTTTCAACCCGCATGCTCAAAATGACAAAGATAACTCGCAATCTTCCAACTTCTTTCCAGAGGAAACAATTTCTCCTTGTTTTATCATAGCTGTGTTTTGGAAATGACTGAATTTCACTGGACCAATTTTGATTAAGAATGAGATTAGCAAAGAATGTGGAGAATTACTAAGAACATAATTATAAAACTTACAAGTGTCGGACAGATATTATGTTTGCGATTTCACCTCCAGGAATATTCCAACAAAATTGATCTTAGTCTGTGGCCCTAGACAGTTTCATCTAATTAAAAATATCATGAAAATTTGCAATTCAGAATGTGTAACACCATTCATTCACCGGCTAAGTTATTAGGAAGTTTCTCACCTTTCCCTGATAGGGACATGATACATATGTTTTAGTGATAACTATCTCTCTCTCCCCTCCCCCTCCCCCTCCCACCCCGAAATCATCAATTCCTAGTTGTCGGTCAAATATTCACGACTTATGATCAAGAATGGGATGGGGGAAGAATGTGGAGAAATGTTAAGGAAATATTTTTATAATTTTGAGTTATGGCAGACTTTCTGATCTCACTATTGGAAGAGCTTTTATAGCTAGGGTCTGAATATTTTCTTTGGGAATATTTCCTCGCAAAGATTGTTGACTTACAACGTAATAAATATCTCTGGCTGTTTCAAGGTTCCCACAAATGTTATCACTTCATCTTGGACTAGATGAAATACAGTATGGGTGTGGATTCTTTCTCAGGGTTCCAAAAATATTTAACTATATATAACTATATAATATATAATATTCTTAGTAATATATATACAAACAACAACCTGTAAGGAAAACCTTAGCTTCTAATATTTAAGACTAAAGCATGTTATGAAACTTCTTAAGAGGCAGAGCTTTACATCACAAGATCTGTTTTATAAAATTTATAAAACTTTGAAACCAAAATCACCAGGGCACTGTAACTTTTTAAGATTTTAGGGATAATGCCTGCCAGGCCCATATTTGAGGGGAGGGGGGGGGGGGGGGGGGGGGGGGGGGGGGGGGGTCAGGACCAGATGTACAAATTTTGATCCCCTATGCGCAAAGTATCTAACCACAAAATTCCAGCTGCAGTGGTTCTTGAAAAGAAGTTGAACATGTGACAAATTTAAGGACGACGCCCGACAGCTGCCGAACAAAAGCCCATGCCATAAACCCAACTGGCCTTATAAAACGTGAACTAATAAATACCACGGCACAACATCTTGAATAATTGAAAACAAACTTAAGTGAATCAATATCAATATATTTTCGTTAGGCTGTATTGTTCTTGAGGCAGTTTGTCGACTGGTAAATATTTATAACGAAAAGAACAGATTACATGGAATAGAAACGTAAAAAAATCCCTCCGACTGGTTATTTGATCATTACCATTATCACTCATCAATATTAAGATCCATTCTTGTTGATTGAATGAGGTCGTCAAGGATGATCCATTGAAGCAAAAATTTTACAATTTTAAATCTTATCAGAAAGACTTTGCCCCTTAGACATTACTAGGCCAGCAACTGAAGACTTTCACATTACCCACAATTCCTGATGCTTCAGTAAGCTTAAAATGTAACTGATCATTTACAGGAGTGTAAATTCATTGAGAGGAGTGAGGTGAGGTGAGGTTAGGTTTAACACAGCTTTCAAGAGTATTTCATTTATATCATGACTACTAGTATTAATGCAGAGAGAAAGCCTGCAACCCCATTGTGGCTATGTATTGCGGTGAAACCTGCGAGCATCGGCTGAAACTGGCAAACCATGGGTGGTACTGCGCTGAATTTCAGTGAGCATTGCACCCAAACCTTACTGCATGGAGAACAGTTCTAAAGAGCAGACAAATTTGCTTTGTCCCTGGCGGTATTCGAACCCTGGACGTCTATATTTGAAGCCAAGCACTATAACCACTGCGCTATCCTGCACCCTCATTGAGAGAAAAGCCCAGGATTGGCCAGAAATATGAAACATCTTACCCTAGAAAATTACTGCACTGACAGGTTAAGGGTTAAACAAAACATAAATACACAATGATTTCAAAACCCGTATAAAATGCTGAGATTAATACAAAAGCAATGAATATCTCAAAAAGCTCTTCTTGATTTGTCCAAACCTAACAACACAAAATCGTCATTCAATGCATTTCAAATTACTTCACTCTGTGGCAAAGCCAATAATTGAATTGGATTAATTTGACATTCATGGATCTCCATGGCAACGAAAACACAAGAAATCCATGAAACTCTTAAACTGTCAAAACTAAAAGACATTTAATAGGTCTCTTGGAGCATAGATGTCTTCAGAAGAGGACCGATGCTGCAAATATTGAATTCATATTCTCATCAATAAAGAATTATTTCAGAGCAGTATCTTCAGTCAATTCTAATATTTACACACATGAAATCAGTAAACAAAAGCATAATGTTTTGCAAAACGAAGAAAAATAGTAGATAAAACTGTGTGATTTCTGGAGATTCCATTTGATGAAGGTTATGTCATGTCAACAATATTTGCTTTGCAAAATTCTGGTTAATCACAGTCCTTAGAGACAGGGAAATGATTTTGATTTAAACATATTTTATTCAATGAAAAGGAACAACTTAAAGTCTGGGAGTTTAAGATGACAATCATTTTATGATAAAAACTCACATGTTATTTATAGAAATTCCTTAAAATAAATAGCTGTATCAAAATGATAAAAACAATTGCAAAACAAAACTCCAATATCAATGTCTATTAGGGATAATGTTATTTTAATTGATGAAATTCTCCTCTCCAAATGAGTAAATATTCATTCCAATGCTTAAGTCAATCAGGTACAACTTAAAACAAACCATCAGTCACAAAATTGCTAAAATATGTCACATTTCTTGACAAGTACACCAATGTTTTGAAGAAAAAGCCATTAGTCATCAAAAGAGATCATCATTGTTCAGTAATATAAAAAAATAATCACTGATATCATCAATGAACCAAAACAGTCATAGCTAAGGATTAACCTTCACAAAGCCATGGTGGTCAAATGCTGCCCAGCAAACAAGCCAGCAAGTGGTAGATTTATGGGAATAAAATCTTCATTGAGGCAAAAACTTCCTTATTGTTTGTAGGTAAAACATGAAATAACAATACATTTGACATTATCATCAGTCACTCAGATTGGCCGATATTCCTGCAGATCAGAAATAACTCTGCCGATCAACCCTATGATATCAATGATATCACACTCTGATAAACACAACCAGTGCCAGTGGAGATCAGATGTAGGCCAACAGGCATAACAAAACAAATCTGGGCAATTCTCCTATGAACAGGTGGGGCATGATCACCTAACTAAAGGAGTATTTCTGTCCTCTTCCTGAGCAGTTTATATAAATTTTACACGTTTTTATATTTTTTATTATAACCATCAGTTTTTTCTGGTTTTAAAAAAGAAGAAGTATATTAGAGTTATTTTTCTATAAAAAATATATATATTCTGTCGTTAAGACCCTAGTCTTACCTGTCTTACACTCAGTCTCTGGGAACAAGTGTTTATTCGTAAAATATTACCAATTTATTAAATATTAAAAAGAAGCCTATTCAGAAATCATAGGCTTCTTTCAATATTTAATAATATTCTTTTTCAGAGAGTTAGACTAAATTCATGATTGAAAATTGTGTTTAAGATATTGAAATTATAACCACCAATCTTAATTATAGATAAATAAATACATTTCATAGTTTGACCCTCTATGCTAAATCATTCTATCACTATTTCAATGAAGACCTTGTCCTGCCAAAGTTCTGAGTGTACCATGTTATCATCTGGTGTATAAGCACTGACTGACATATTGGCATTGTCGGGACATTACTACTGACAGGCACTGGTAATGCAAATGTAAAGAATGCAGCGTGTTAACAAGGCAGGGAGAAGTCATGCGAGACCTGAAACATTATCCTGTATGGTATATAGATCAGGGCATAATATATGTCCCGGTCTCACACCCGTGATTTAGTCAACATTTTTGAGTATTATATATATATTTATAGATCATACTCAGAGAATATGGATGCATTAGACTAAAACCATGTATGAATTATATATTTTTGACAAATGATAAATAAATTAGCAGAAAATTTGGTTATCTTTCTTATTTTCATGTTGAAGTTAATGTTTTGTATTGGTCATATAAATATATCATTAGGAATGAAGCGAGTTATTGTTTAATGTCACTTGGACAATATCGCAGCCATTAGCGGCGAGATAAAGAAATAAATATGTTATACTGATATAAGTATATATACTTAAAAACTGAACAGGGTCTGTGACTCAACTTATTGGTCAAACATTGGCCAATTTGATTTGCCAGGATCACGGTAAAAGAAAAGCTCATCACTTGGTGATGGATTGTCCATTTTGAATTCTGTATTAGGAGCACTGGTGTTAATAAATAACATTCTGACTGACTAAGCATTGATGGAAAATCAGTTCTCTGTTATTATTGAACCAGTGATTAACGGCTTTGTTCAGAGCCAAAAACACAATCAATAAGACATATAAATAAAAGTATTCAAGAGTCACTAGTAAATCATTCAACAAAGGCAAATGAGCAAAAAATAGATTCAAGATATACATCTCCTGTCAACAGTTGCAATGATTACATTGCTTGAGGAAAATGCAATATTCAACTCTCTGCGGCTGGATGTGTTGTTGTTTTAGTTGGTGAGTGATGAAATTGCCTTCAGCTGTGAATGGGTTACAGCTTCTTTCAAAATTCAACAACTAAGTCTTTATTCATAAAGTTTCTTCTCCAAAAGCAAAATATTCATGACAAACACTTAGCACTTATCTCTAACAAATGATTACATACCTCCTCACTCTGAACAGGTTTCACAAAATTCCTTTTCCATGTTATAAGCACTAAAAACAAGATTTCAAGATGAAAAATGATCTCATTTGTCTCAAACAAACATCAAAATTCTTTCACAATGTGAAAATTGTTCAAAAATTTGTTGTTGATGTAAGAGGCAGGTGAACACAAGGATATTCACCCCAACTTGACTACTCCAGCATATTTCAACTTTTGAAACTCCACTCATAAGAGAAAGTCCATTCATCTTCAACTCAGTGAGCAGCTATATAGTTCTCTATCTGTGGAACATTTTGGTGAAAGGATAAATTAGTGGAAAATGGGAGTAACAGGTCTTTGAGAGAACAATTTGCAGGAATCACAACTCCTTAACAAAGGCACTGGCTTGAGATCTACCCTGGAATATTCCTGGCATCCAGGTATCTACTCCGGCAACAACAGTGCACCAGAACCAATTACCTTTTGGATAAGTAACAGCTCGCATATGACATGTTTGGCAACTTAGGCTGCATATAGCACCGAGAGGGTTAATTGATTCTCGGTGACAAGCATATCTATTCAGGTTGTTCAGTAAATAAACACTGTGCGTTTTCTTCTGTTGCTATTGGCATCCTAGTCTTACTCAAACATCTTTTGTAAACTACAGCAAAGCATCCCATCATAACTACATGGTTCTTGTTGCAGTAATTTAGTCTGTGCCAAAACTGGCAATAAGACACTACTCATGTTTTATGATGACAAGGACACCATTGTATGTTAACTTACAACATACTGGTGGATTGGGAGGCATAGAAGGCTGCTGCAGACATTAACGTCTTCAATGGTTTTTATTCATTTGGGATCATATTATATGAATAAATTTCGAGCGGTTAGATAAGTAACTGGATTAACGAGGATCTACTCCACTTATCACATATGCAATTTTCATTGACGTCAGAGCCAACATTAGTAGCAGGCTGTGAGAGATTCATGCCACCAATTTAATAAGAGCTTAACCGCCTGACTGAATTACTAGAATTAATGAAAGTAGGTCATTCGGGATTGACCACGGAATAGCAGTAGTATCTCTGTTAGGGGGGGGGAGGGGATAGGAGAAAGGAGAGGGGAGGAGAGAGGAGGGGAGAGGAGGGGTGGGGGAGAGAAGGGGTATGAGTTTGGTTTGGTTGGATTGGTTGCGGGTAGAATGGGGTAGGAGTGTTGGCAAGGTGAGATGGGGTTTTGATCAGGGTTTGGTTAGCTTTTACATATTGATCAAACCTCAAAGGTTTAACCAAGTCAGCCCTTCCAGAGGAAAATCGAATCGCAACGAAAAACATCGAAATGCACACATAAAGAGAGGAATTTGCATGGTAAATTAGTGATATGAAATGAAATGAATCTGCACACAATTGCGACGATCAGCAATTATAATTACACGACAACGCGAAGCGCAACACTGTGACTGCACTTGAGGGTTAAGTCCCTTTACAACTAAATCCTGAACACTCTTGACAGCTATCTTCTCTTCTCTAACTTATCAAAAGATGTAACATTTTCACAAATGTCATCCTGCAAAAGATTGAACAACTCTCAAAGATTTGAACAAGTCTGAGCTATCTCAAGACATCCAGGTTATGGGTTAACTCACATTACAAGCAAAGCCATGACCACATTAAAGAAATCCAAGAACCATCTCCAGCTTATCAGAAGATCTATCATCCCTGCATGTCTCATCTGCTGAGGTTGCATTAAGAAGTAAGGCCACAAACCAGAAAACCAAACACAGACAATAAACACTTCTACTCCTGACCAATACATTCTAACAGAAGCAGAAGACACACTTGGGTCTAAGTGCTTGTTGGTTTTGCATCCCTTACGGATCTGTTGGTCTGGGTTGAGGCTGAAGCAGATGGGTGATCACTCCAGACAGAACCCACAAATTTAATGAAATGTTGCAGGAAATTGCTCTGTTTATAATCTGGCTGAAGAGTCCAACCTGTTGAACTCTCCTCAAAGAATCTTAGCATGGTGGAAATATTGCATTTCAAAGTGTTCTGTCTTCTATACATGTTTGGGGTAAACATCTATCTTTAAGCTTGGTTAACTAGTTTTTATGCAGGGAAAAGGCATGCAACATCTATATCGATGAACTGCAGTGAAACCTGGAAACATTTGCTAAAATTGTGAAACATTATAAAGAACAGTGACTGGTAATATTGTATCTGTGTCTACTATAGGTGTTTTGGGATTAAAAAGTTTATCTTTAAGCTTGGTTAGTTTTGATGGAGGGAAAGGGCATGCAACACCATTATCATTGAATTGCAGAGAAACCTGTAAGCACTGGCTGGAAATTGTTAAACTTTAAGGAATGACACAGAATAAGGTAGCATGAAGCATACTTGAACAACCAATAATGACAATCAAATTTAATATTGAATGGTAAAAAATTTGAGCTCGATAGTAATTTTTCATAATCCTTGATCCAGTGTTACTAGCAACCGACAGCCAGACAATTAGTACAATATTTCAATAAGTGTTTACACAATTTAGTGTTTCAAAACTTTTCAAAATTTCTCTGCCTTCATTTTTTTTACAGTGTTGTCCAGTGTATTATGTTGGCAGTATTTAAACATAATTGACATACACTTCAACATTGTTTGTGTTAGTGGTAAGTTTCAACAACAGTAGTGCCCTTTTTATTAGAACCTGTTATTAAGTCACTTTATTGAAAGAAATCCACAAACTACAAAATATCCTCAGATTTGAAATAACAGAAAACAAAAAAAAATTCAAACCAAAAACCAATTTGCCAGAACAGCAATCAAGGCAGAATGTTTTCCTCGTAATTGACACTTTGAAAATATTCCACAAATCATCCACAACCTTCCTAATAACAAGGTACTGCTTTTTGTACAATCTACGTCAATAGCAGATGGTCTTCTTTGAGATCCTACCTGTTCGAACAAAGATGGCCGCCAGCTGAAAGAATGAAAATTGCTGAGTAAACTCCTTGCTGTCCTGAGATGGAGCAATTTCCCACCTTTAGCCGGAATTCATCACCCGAAATTAGTTTGGAAAGAAGACTTGGAATCAATATTGGGGAGTAATTTCCTTAATCACCAGCCTCGTGTCAAATTTCACTCCTAAAAGAGTGGAGAGTGATACTTGTGATGCCAAATTCTACAATAACAAATTCCCAATCGGCTCTAGACTTAATCAAAGCTCCTTTTATCTTGATGCAAATTGTGAAATTATTATTTCATGAAATTTCCCTCTGGTATTGCTCTTAGCCATTTCTATCTTTCGACAGAAATTGTGAATTCCTTATTTTAATGGTATGATAGTCTCTGGTATAGATCAAATTGTGAAATGATTTTCCTTATTCCATGAATTTAATTATTTTTTATTTCTAGAATAGTTATCATTTCATAGAATTTAAGTTTGTAGTATGGATCAAAGCTGTTTTCACATTCATGGAATTTGGGATACTATTTTCATCAAGTTTTCAAAGACACATTTATCAATACAACAACGCTTCACCATTTTACAAATGCTTTATAAACAATATTTCCTCAATTAAATATAAATACATTGCAATGAAATTATTTAAGATATTCATGTTGACAACAGATGTACACTTAAATCATTGAAATACAAACATTTTAAGCAATGCAAGATTTCATCCAAACCAACTCGCAAAAATACAGTTTTGTAGCATGTGGAGGCAAGTCTAAGCCAATTCCTGCAATAACAGCTCCCAATGGATTTCAGAACTTGGACTAGATAGGAAGACATATTACCAGGTAGGAAGCACTGATACATTAGCAAGTTACAGGAGGAACTATGTTGGGTTATTCTCGGAACACAAATGTACTTAATAAGAGTAACAGCTGTCACGAGTGAACAAGAGGTAAAATGGTCTACTTTTGTTACTCTTTCGTTGATGCATTTTATGACCTATTTAGATTTTTGTTAACGATTTAGATTATTTTACACCCTATTTAAAATTTTTTTTACTTCATTGGTGTGTAGGGTTAAATTGATTGATATATTTTATGACCTATTTAGATTTTTGTTAACGGATTTAGATTATTTTACACCCTATTTAGAAATTTGTTTACTTCATTGGTGTGTAAGGTTAAATTGATTGATATATTTTATGACCTATTTAGATATTGTTTAACCAATTAAGATTATTTTACACCCTATTTAGAAATGTGTTTACTTCATTGTGGTGTAGGGTTAAATTGATTGATATATTTTATGACCTTTTTAGATTTTTGTTAACCGATTTAGATTATTTTACACCCTATTTAGAAATGTGTTTACTTCATTGGTACACGAGGTTAAATTGACTGATATATTTTATGACCTATTTAGATTTTTGTTAACCGATTTAGATTATTTTACACCCTATTTAGAAATGTGTTTACTTCATTGGTGCATGAGGTTAAAATGATGGATATATTTTATGACCTATTTAGATTTTTTTTAACAGATTTAGATTATTTTACACCCTATTTAGATATCTGTTTACTTCATTGGTACATGAGGTTAAATTGATTGATATATTTTATGACCTATTTAGATTTTTGTTAACCGATTTAGATTATTTTACACCCTATTTAGAAATTTGTTTACTTCATTGGTGTGTAAGGTTAAATTGATTGATATATTTTATGACCTATTTAGATATTGTTTAACCAATTTAGGTTATTTTGAACCCTATTTAGAAATTTGTTAACTTCATTGGTGTGTAAGGTTAAATTGATTGATATATATTATGACCTACTTAGATTTTTGTAAACCGATTTTCATGGATATGTAAATAGGTTTAATTGATCATTTTAAACCTTTTCCATACTCATTCATTGACCAATTTATACTTAATGTACCTGATATAACTGTATTAAACTCTCACTGATTGTTTTACCTTTTCATATTTGTGTTAGCAAATCAATTGTTTCACAAGCTGGTTAGAATTTGTGTTAGTGACTGTCATTGTTTAGAACAGATCCAAGGGTTCAGTAGATCAATAGGATTTGCATGTTTTATTATCTAACGTTGAATAACTTAAAATATGTTTTTAAAGTAATATATTGTGAACTTTTTTTCAAAATGCCTGAAATTGCTTTAAAATTCTTTAAGAATGTGCCCAATACAAGCAAGTGTCATCAAAAAACTTTAAATTTTATTTGAGTAAGAAAACGTGCTACAGCAACTTTAAGTCACTTAAAGTAAGTGAATCTGCTATGAACTATCCGTGGAACAGCACGTCAAAATATTATATCAATATTCATATATTCAAGAATAAAACCTGAAGTATACCAAGTGTTCCATTATTGTTTGAAACATACACAACAGTTCTATTATTCAATAAGGTGGATTTATGTTACTTTGAAAGAAAATATCAAATATCTTGGATTTAAAAACATCAAGTGAATTATTTCCAAGCATTTCACCTCTTTAATAATTAATGGGCCTTCTTCACAGACTGCAGGTAGAATCAGGTGAATATCAGATTTCAAAAGCTTCATGAAATAAACATAGATGAAAATGTCATTTGCGTCTAATGTCAACATTAACATTTAACAAGCTTAGAAAATGAGAAAGCTTACCAGCTATTGCTGCTACTTTTTTGTTTCGGTACTCTTCATGGTGGCAAAATTTTGCCATTTATTCTTCACATAACGTCTTTGTCAGACAAGCTTGTCAGTCATAAACAGTAATAACTCTGTCTATTGCCTGTGTTATGTGAAACTGCTAGTATTATTGCAGGGAGAAACCCCACAACACCAGTGTGGTTATGCATTGCAGTGAATCCTGTGAGCATCGGCTGGAACTAGCGAACCATGGGTGGTACTGCACTGAAATTCACTGTAGCATTGCAAACAAACTTTACTGCATGTAGAACAGTTCTCTACAGCATACAAAGTTGCCTAGCTCCCGGCGGGTTTCAAATGCTGTACCTCTTCCTCCAAAGCCTGAACACATTACCTAACTTAGTTATGTCTTGAACAACTCATTAAAGGATAAAAACACATCAAGCCTGTAGTCTCAAGTTTATAAGTCTACAATTTCATATCTAATAAGTATTATTGATAGAAAAAAATTGTATAGTCTGAGTGTGATATTTCCGCATATTATTATCTTTTTCAAGCCATATCTGTATCCATTACCATCAAAATTTCATTTTTGAATGGTCTCATTTTTAGCATATCTACTCTCATTGGAATTTCAACAATGAATTTTTAATCTGTAAAGCTTGTTCGCATATTTGGGCCCATTGACATATAAACATTTAGAGAGTGTAAGCTTTTAAATATCTGTGCCCGTTGAAATCAAAATCTAAATTAAAAGAGTCTTTGTCAATGGAATATATGTGCCTTTTCTTCTTGAACTTTGAAGCAACGACGAGTTCTTATTGTACTCATCCTCTTACAACATCCAGTTCACACTCCAGCATAATCTAATTCTAGTTCACATCCAGCATAATCTAATTCTTGGAAAACCTAAAACCAATTCCTTCAAAAGTTGGAAGCATATTCCTTGTTTTTAGGATTTCTGAAACCAATTTCATATACATTTAAATTTGAAAGCTTATTCTATGTTCTTAGAATATCTGAAACCAATACCATCAAAACTTGATTTTGAAAGCACATTTCTTGAATTTGGAAGCATATTTCATAAATTTGAAAATCAACTCCCATCTAATCAAAAAGTCAAATTTCGAACCAGTGTACTTGGGCATGCTGAAACAAAATTGGTTCCGATCGTTAATATTTGATGAAAACTTGATAGACGAAATACTGGTGTGATCTCAAAACAAACATGGAGTAATGGCGGCTTGGACTACTCAATCAATGGACCGACATTCATTCTGGGTTATCATGTGCCTCAGCAAGACACCATTGTAAACATGCTCTCAAGTAACAAATTGGAAAAACAACATGGCCAAATTGAATTTGTGCTTCACACTTTCGACCTTTTCTGAATGAAACCTAAAACCTGATGTATCTAAGAACGGTTTGGGCCAATGGTTCTGGTGTATCTAAGAATGGTAAGCGCCAACAGTTCCGTTCTGATGTATCAAAGAATGGTAAGAGCCAATGATTCTGATGTATCTAAGAATGGTAAGAGCCAATGGTTCTGATGTATCTAAGAATGGTAAGAGCCAATGATTCTGATGTATGTAAGAATGGTAAGCGGCAATGGTTCTGATGTATCAAGAATGGTAAGCGGCAATGGTTCTGATGTATCAAGAATGGTAAGCGGCAATGGTTCTGATGTATCTAAGAATGGTAAGCGGCAATGGTTCTGATGTATCAAGAAGTGTAAGCGCCAATGGTTCTGATGTATCTAAGAATGGTAAGAGCCAATGGTTTGGTTCTGATGTATCTAAGAATGGTAAGAGCCAATGGTTTGGTTCTGATGCATCTAAGAATAGTAAAAGCCAATGGTTTGGTTCTGATGTATCTAAGAATGGTAAGAGCCAATGGTTTGGTTCTGATGTATCTAAGAATAGTAAAAGCCAATGGTTTGGTTATGATGTATCTAAGAATGGTAAGAGGCTAAGAGCCAATGGTTTGGTTCTGATGTATCTAAGAATAGTAAAAGCCAATGGTTTGGTTCTGATGTATCTAAGAATGGTAAGAGCCAATGGTTTGGTTCGTTGGTAAAGTGGTTAAGGTTGAAAAATTTGTTATATGGAGAAGGAATCTTAAGTCTGAAATAATATTATGTAATTTTATCATTTGTGTTCAGATTTGAGAAGAATGTCACATGATAATCAAACTTGAGCTTCCTGGTCTTCAATTTTCACAAAATCGATTAATACTTTGATTCAGCTTGATAATTTGATTCAGCTTGATCCAATTATTGTGCATGTGTGTTTGCTGGGTAAATAGCTAAATTTGAAATTATGGAGATTTGATGAAAGTCTAACATTTTAAAGTTGTGAATACCCAACAGAAGTAAAAACCATAATTTTACAATAATTTTCAACAAGATGGAAATTAAAAATCCAGACGCATGATTACCTTTGTAAGACAAGAAAAAGAAAATGCTTGAAACCTTTTTGTGAAAAGACATTGAAATCACTTTCGAAATTGAATTAAGATTTGTTTGTTTTGGAATAAAACATGGCAAGAGAATTGGAAAGATATCTGTTTAATTTCAGTAGCAATTTATCACTTACCATGCCATTTTAGCTAGACCATAACTGTTTATGTTGAAAGAAGTTTTGAAATTTGAGATTTATACAACAGGTCATTGAGATTAACTAATGGTCTGAAACTCTGCTTCATTAGTGGGTACAGTGTTGGGTTTATTTTAGTGGCAAACCATTCAAAGTGGAAACATTCCCTGGCTATTCTCGAATATACTGCAAGGCTATACTGCAATATTCTGCAACAGTAAGCTGGAATATTCAGAAAGGCTTTACTGTAATATTCAGAAAGGCTATACTGTAATATTCAGAAAGGCTATACTGTAATATTCTGAAAGGCTATACTGTAATATTCTGAAAGGCTACGCTGGAATAATCTGCAAGGCTGTGATGTTATATTCTACAAGACTATGTTGGAATATTCTGCAAGGTTGTGATGTAATATTCTACAAGACTATGTTGGAATATTCTGCAAGGTTGTGATGTAATATTCTACAAGACTATGTTGGAATATTCTGCAAGGTTGTGATGTAATATTCTACAAGACTATGTTGGAATAATCTGCAAGGTTGTGATGTAATATTCTACATGACTATGTTGGAATAATCTGCAAGGTTGTGATGTAATATTCTACAAGACTATGTTGGAATAATCTACAAGATTATGATGTAATATTCTACATGACTATGTTGGAATAATCTACAAGGTTATGATGTAATATTCTACATGACTATGTTGGAATAATCTGCAAGGTTGTGATGTAATATTCTACATGACTATGTTGGAATAATCTGCAAGGTTGTGATGTAATATTCTACATGACTATGTTGGAATAATCTGCAAGGTTGTGTTGTAATATTCTACATGACTATGTTGCAATAATCTACAAGGTTGTGATGTAATATTCTACAAGACTATGTTGGAATAATCTGCAAGGTTGTGATGTAATATTCTACATGACTATGTTGGAATAATCTGCAAAGTTGTGATGTTATATTCTACGTGACTATGTTGGAATAATCTACAAGGTTGTGATGTAATATCAAGCAAACAACTGGTTAGGGTGTACAATTTTACAAACCGTTTTAATCCAACCCGCTGAACTGGGAATATTATTTGTGTTACTAATTATGCCTATGGACTGATAGGAAAAAATCATTCCAGTGACCTGGCAACTCGTGAATGGTCGCTCAGTATTACAACAGGTAATAGGCAAAAAACAATCAGAAGATCATCCAAGAGAAGAAAAAAACATCTCATTCATTGCATGAAGACATCAACAACATCAACATATCAGTAAACAGTTATCAAATATTTATCGAAATTTAATTTCCATCAATGAACAGCTTCCAGATGCTCAGTCTATCAACGGCAGAAAATGGTTCGAGCCAGACAAAAGCAATAGATTTCTTAGCTGAGCATTACAACTTACTAAGCCAGAACATTAAATATTAAAGTTCTACTTCAGGCGCTCGATATTGATCCGCTGTTGGCTTAGCAGTCGACAATGCTGGGTTCTTCGTACTCTAATTGCTTGAGTGATTTCCCCGTGTAATACGCGCTTGTTAAAAATATCCTTTGGTTGAGGGCTGCGGTTGCAAAACAAGAAACAAAATCTCACGTAAGCTTCTTATGCGAGATTATTTGTAAACCACAATAAACTGGGTTTGGAATTTCAATAAACCAATGAGAAATGGATATTTTATTTTCATTTTCCCAAGCCTTGCCACAACATAAAACTGGGAATTTGAATAAAACGAAATGAGCAATGAATGCTTAATTTTCTTCACAGAGCCTTAAAACCACATAATACAGGCTTTGAAATTTCAATCAAATGATATGAAAAAGGGATATTTCATTTTCCTTCCAAAAGACCCGCCAAAAAAGGTTGGCTTTTGTATTTCAATAAAACAATTAATTTTCATTTAAAAGGCTGTGCAACCATATAATACTGGCTTTTGTACTTCAAATAGCAAGACAAAAATATCTAGATTAAATCCATTATTTTATGATGACATTTGTAAACCATTTGAAGCACACTTCTGAATAAACCGTTTTAGAGGTATTCTCAGTAGAATGCTGTAGCTTGATAGGGGGGTTTATTAGACTGATAAAACCTAGTATCTAAAATTATATAAAACTATTTCATTTCCAAAATTATCGCATGTCCGAATTTGCCAAAACAATTTCAAACAGACGATTAAAACAATGCCACCAATAAATTTCACATACTTCAATATAAGAACTATGACTGAAGAAAGACTTCAACGTCTGAAGAAACACCCATAAGAAAACAATAAAACCAATGATCACCTACTCCGTTCAAATCTTCCTCACGGTTGTGACACAGCAAGGAAAATAGTATTTAGTAAATTGATGCCAAAAACCTCCCTCAAGCCGAAGTCATCCAATACTGAAACAACAGCCATCTAAGCGTCCATCTAGAAACCATTAATGTGTGGATGGTCCTCTGCAACTTACTCTGAAGGACTGGCAGTAATAAACTGTTCCGCTACCATGGTTCAGGCACGATTCATCTGATAACACAGGCTTTGTTACACTTAGAACATACTACACTGGGGAATACGATGCTGTTTTACTGGGGAACATATTGGAGAGAACACATAGTTACTTAGAACATACTACAGCGGGAAATACCATGCTATTTCACTGGGGAATATATTGGAGAGAACACATAGTTACTAAGAACATACTACACCGGGGAATATGATGCTGTTTTACTGGGGAACATATTGGAGAGAACACATAGTTACTTAGAACATACTACAGCGGGAAATACGATGCTGTTTTACTGGGGAACATATTGGAGAGAACAAAGTTACTAAGAACATACTACACCGGGGAATACAATGCTATTTCACTGGGGAATATATTGGAGAGAACACATAGTTACTAAGAACATACTACACTGGGGAATATGATGCTGTTTTACTGGGGAACATATTGGAGAGAACACATAGTTACTTAGAACATACTACAGCGGGAAACATGATGCTATTTTATTGAGGAACATATTGGAAAGATCACATAGTTACTAAGAACATATTACACCAGGGAATACGATGCTGTTTTACTGGGGAACATATAATTGGAGAGAACACATAGTTACTAAGAACATAACGCGATAGGCTTCGGATCAAGAGGTCCCGAGTTCGAAACCCACCAGGGGCACGGCAACTTTGTCTGTAGTAGAGAACTGTTCTACACGCAGTAAGGTTTGGGTACAATGCTACACTGAATTTCAGCGTAGTACCACCCATGGTTCGCTAGTTCCAGCCGATGCTCGCAGGTTTCACCGCAAGACATAACCACATGTCGTTGCGGGCTTTCTCCCTGCCATAATACTAGCAGCCGCAATATAAGTGAAATACTCTTGAAAGCAGCGTTAAACCACAACTCGCCTCACCTATTTTACATAAACATATTGAAGAGAAAATTAGAAAGCAAAAAAAATTACATTACACTGGAAAAGAATGTATTGCCATTCCCTTGAAAACATGGAATATATTACCGTGGGAACATAAATATTCTTACATTTGAACAGACTGAGGTGATTTGGGTTTAGCGCCACTTTCAAGATTATTTCACTTATATCACAGCTGCTAGTATTACTGCAGGGAGAAAGCCCAAAACACCATTGTGGCCATGAATTGCTGTGAAACCTGAGAACATCGGCTCGAACTAGCAAACCATGGGTGGTACTGGGAGAAATTCAGTGCAGCATTGCACCCAAACCTTACTGCAATTTCTCAGTTCTTTACTGCAGACAAGGTTGCTGAGACTCTTTATCTGGATATCAACGAGTTTATGGAGTAGTTACCACTGCAAAAACATTGAACATGAATAAATGGTGCATCAACAATACAATCAATATGCAGAGAAAAGAAAATTGTTCCACCTTGAACATCCTACACAGGAAAACTTCTTGCCTTTTTACTACAAATATATTACCGACAACATACACACTTACACTTGACAAATAATACAGGGTACCATTTGTTCCAAAGAAAGTGGCTGCACAAGATGAAACTGTGTCAATTCTTTAGGTTGCACCAATAACTCATTGGGATCCCCATAAAGGAATATTTTATAGTAAATAATTGGATGCCGGAGAACAGAACTGCCATTACCTTTGTTTCCCACATTTCTGAGAACACATATTACTACGCTTGGAACACATTACACCAACTGACATTGTATGATTACAAAAGAGTCATCTTCGAACAGAGATCAAACATAATACTGCTCAGAACATAAACTGATAATGAGAAACACAAGTACTTTGAACACATTGTGGACACAATCATACAAACATAATACCCAGGACCTAGAACACAACTCTCCTTTTACCAGTGAACACAAAACTGCAAGGAAATATATGGCTCTTCCAAGGAACCAAAAAAAAAAAATGTTTACAGAAGGAACACATTGCTGATCCTACACAGAGCGGGCAGGTTATTCTCTAGCACTGTTATATTGCAGCCGATAACGACAATTCCTACACAGAAATGTTACAATCCTCAGTTGCAATCTGGGTGAGACATGGCTTCATCTTGTAATAAAGTGTTTTATTGCAAGAATCGCAGAGACTGGCAAATGCGCCAAGAGCTTAAGAACCTTTGAGGATCTCCTTAAAGACTGGAATCCTCTCATCCTCCAGAGAAAGCTATTGTTTCATGAAATGAAATTCCTCATAAACTTGTCCTATGATAAGACAGACAGCAGCCCTCAATGCTAGACCAAAATATGCAAGTCTGAAGAGGTGGCTCAAATATAAAATATTCTCGTCATTTATGTTTGATGGTAAAACAATGAATAAAAGAGCTAAACACAAACGTTGAAAATCTTCACTCATAATGTGTCATATGAAAATATTTCCTTTCACGTATCAGTCCAAGCAATGAGTTTAAATGGATTATTCTTGAAAATAAAATTTCTTGGGGACTTTTTTTAAATTAAAAAAAATAATAATCAAGAAATGGTTAAAATTTTTCCAAGAAATCAAAACTATTGTATTTGTACACAGTATCAAACAAAAAGATTATTTGTTCTCTTGTTTCAATTCGACCTACAATTCTATGACCTTTCATCTCCATCTTGCATTGAAAAGGTCATCCACTTCATTTCAGATAATCCATTCACGGGTCTGTCATGTTAGATAGAAGTCAAGGCAAGCAACAGACTAGAAAGTTCAAAAGAGTTCCCAGAGCTCTTATTTTTTTCAATCCAACATAATGACAAATGTAGCAACTACTACAATTTCAATGGTGTCATCTGATATATTTATCAACAGGAGTAGATATAAGAATAGGATATTTCTATTTTCATCAATGAGTTTTGATTCAATATCAGAAAACACATTGGTGAGATACTCATTTATCATTCAAAATCATTCTTCATTACTTTTCTCAACACAGCCGCCATGAGACTCTCAGTTTAGTGATTGTCATGTTATCAGGTTTATGACTTATGACAGTGTCATGTCATCAGCTTTTGACATCATGTGTCATAACTTGATTATGGAAAATCATTTTTTGATACCATGAAGTTGACAATGGCGGAGCATTTAGTAAAATCTACTGTCAAAATGATATCTTCTTAAGGAGTTATCATTTGACCTCACACAAGCGATATCTCTTGTGGTACATAGAGTAGGAGCTTAGTACCTATCTCTTCACAACTTACAGCATTCGAATCTGAAATATAGAACTCGTCTTTTTGTTTAACAATATATGAAATAAAGAGATTAAAGCATGTTCATAGCAAGAAATTTTCATCTCGAGTTTTTAAAAACTCTCGAGAACCTTTCACATTAAATATCTGTCCTACCACCTGCAGTTATCTCCCTTTGCAGCATCCCATATGTTTCTAAAACTTGTTGCTGCATAAATACCCTAGCTCGTTTCTCAACACCAATGAGGCACGAAAAACACAGCCGCAGTGATCGCATTTAAATTGATACGCACACTGGGGAAATTTTGCAAAACCACCCACACTTAATGTGTAAACAACTTCCTCGAAGCAGAGAAGTTCAAATTGTTCCCCCAAATTGATTTTCAAGAAACTTAAATAGTTAGTGGAACAGAATTAAGTATATCATCAAAATGCCTAAAGTTAAAGCCTTTTAAAATGTCCTTTACACAAGTGGGAGTTTAAAATACCCTTTAAGGATAATCGTTAATCCAAACCAGTCTTTTTTCCCCCCCAAAAATTGTTCTCAAAAAAGTTAGCAGAACAGAAGTAAGTTTATTATCAAAATGTCTACAGATAAAGTCTTTAAAATGTACTTTAAACAAGTAGTCGATAATTTTGAAATACTCTTTTAAGAATAATAGTTGAGCCAAGTAGTATTTATTTTGGGTTAAAATTTTAGAAGTTGAAGGAAAAACATAATCTATGGATAGTCAACTTCTTTATAACAATGAATCTTTATAAGAACAAAATGTGATAAAGACTTTCCATAAATCTTTGTTTTCCTTCATATCTACAACTTCAAAATGCCTCTTAAAGTTTATGTTTCAATTGAGGTATTTTTTCAGAACGGAAGAAAATCATGTGATATGAAGACAAATTAGGACAGGTGGTATCTGATCCCATTCACAAAACTCAAGTCTGGAGTATATACCCTCATACTGAATAATTTAGCTTAAGAAAAATCCTATTTCTGACTAAATGCCAAAGAATTGCCTGTATTTCTGATTAAAACATAATGAGCTGCTGCATATAGACAAAACAACTGAAAAACACCAAATTTAAGAATGTAACGATGAAGACCTCTTTAGAAATGCATTCAAACATGCACATTATTCTAACCAAACAACCTCCAATTCATAACTTATCTAACAAGCAAAATGTATGGAAACAGTAGACAAAATTTGGCATTTCTTAATTTTCTGATGTTGAAATGGATTCTTAAACAAAATTTGTTCATAAGTAATTCCCTCAGGAATTAAGTAGAGACAAAACCCTTAAAAATTCTCTATCCTTCAATTTGATCTCCTAACAAAGATAGAGAGACACAATTTTTCCTATAATGTTTGAGGTGAGGTGAGATGATTTAGGGTTTAATGTGCTTACAAGAGTATTTCACTTATATCACGGCTGCTAGTATTATGGCAGGGAGAAAGCCCGCAACGCCACGTGGCTATGCATTGCAGTGAAACCTGCGAGCATAGGTTGTAACTAGCGAACCATGGGTGGAAGTATGCTGAAATTCAGTGAAGCATTGCACCAAACCTTACTGCATGTAGAACTGTTCTCGACAGCAGACAAAGTTGCAGTGCCCCTGGCAGGATTCAAACCCTGGACCTCTTGATCCGAAACAGAACGTGCTAACCACTGTCTTTCTCTAGCCAGACCAGAAAATGCGCAATATCAACCCTCTATCCTTCAGTTCAATCTCCTAATAAAATCCTCAAGTCAAAGAGATGTACTTTCTGATCTATAGTCAAGTCAAAAGAGGTGGGTAAATATTTCACAATCTTTCTTCTAAAAAAACATGTATATCCAGCCCCCATATCCTTCAATTTAACCTCTTAATAAAAAGCCACAACCAGTCAAAGAGGTGAAAAATATTTCCAATGTTCTGCTAAGCAGAGTGTTTCTCTAACCTTTCCATTCTAGCACCGAGGTTGTGTATGCTCTGTATGAATAGCGTACACATAATACAAATAAGGCAACAGGTTGTTCTCTTATCATGCTATCATTCCAGCCCCACTGCAAGCCGTGGGCAATCTGGTAGTCATTTAGTCTGTTATTAGAAAGGAAGAGACCAAATACACTACAATCCAGAATTAGCAGGACATCGATGCCATTGGGCGGACCGCTTCCTGGCAAAACAGACATATTGTGTGGGGAAAGGATACCAAAATATTTTTATAATAGTTCTTTTTTTGTATTTTGGCGAAATTGCTAATGAGATTTTGTGATCTTGATGGAGAATCCCTCTTACTGAACAAGCTTGTTTTAACAAAGCCATGAAGAACTTTGGAAAACTATTTTTAAAATAGCTTGAGTGAATAGGGTATTTAGGATTTAACATGCTTTGTGCTATGGATGTTGCAGTGGTGTTCATGATGATCTATGGGGCTGACATTTTTAACATTTTGGGTCTTTCAATGGTAAATGTTTGTCATTACAAAAAACACAGTTCACCAATTACTCTTTGCCAAAGGGATCATGATCTCTTCAGTAACATGTATCCCTATATTACTAAGAAAATACTGCCAAATGCTTGTGCCAAAAGGATCATGCATGACCTCTTTATCCAAGAGACGAGATTTGCTCTATTTTCATTAATTACAGTTTTACTTTGCAAAATGCTTGTGATGATCAGTTTAAAATTCGAACCACCAATACACTTTCGATCTATTGTCACCATGGTGGTAAGATGTTTTAGCTGAAAAGTCAGTCCTGTTTTGGTTGTCCACTGTACAGTCAACAGCATATTAAGCCTGTTCCTTCTCAACTATCAAAGTCTGAGACAACAGCCTCCAACACTGATATCAATTCTTTCATGGAGCCACGATCAATATCTAGATGTCCCCTGGTCAACAAGTCTACATTCCCTCCAGTGTCAGCAGAGTCATTTGCACAAATAACAAGTTGACAGAATCACCACCTACTACACCAGTTTCGACCAATACCCATGAATTACTACAACAATTTTCGCCTGGAGTCAAGAAGAGGCAAACTTAAACGAAATCATGTTTACACGACCGTTTTCCTCTCCCATCATTACACCCATACTCTGGATGTCCTGTCCGAGGTAACGTACACAAACATGATGGTGCAAAGATCAACCCAGTGGCAAGACCATCCCTCTGCCACCCAGCTTTCATTAATTCCCCATGCAAACACTTCTTCTCCCAAGTACATTTGCAAGTCTGTCCATTCTAACACTGGCTCCGCTTCCAGTCGGCCTGCAGGTACAGAGCTAGGAGTTGATTTCCATATTGGAGGTGTGCCAAGTTCATGCTCTGACAGCCACTTCTCTGCCAGCCAGCCTTGCTCCGCCATCCTTCTCCCAGTCGCATTGTAAACTGGTGGACAGAATTGAGCCTTCTAGTCAAACTGGTGGACAGAATTGTGCCTTCCAGTCAAACTGGTGGACAGAATTGTGCCTTCCAGTCAAACTGGTGGACAGAATTGTGCCTTCCAGTCAAACTGGTAGACAGAATTGAGCCTTCTAGTCAAACTGGTGGACATAATTGTGACTTCTAGTCAAACTGGTGGACAGAATTGAGCCTTCTAGTCAAACTGGTGGACAGAATTGTGACTTCTAGTCAAACTGGTGGACAGAATTGTGACTTCTAGTCAAACTGGTGGACAGAATTGTGCCTTCTAGTCAAACTGGTGGACAGAATTGTGACTTCTAGTCAAACTGGTGGACAGAATTGTGCCTTCTAGTCAAACTGGTGGACAGAATTGTGCTTTCTAGTCAAACTGGTGGACAGAATTGTGCTTTCTAGTCAAACTGGTGGACAGAATTGAGCCTTCTAGTCAAACTGGTGGACAGAATTGAGCCTTCTAGTCAAACTGGTGGACAGAATTGTGCTTTCTAGTCAAACTGGTGGACAGAATTGAGCCTTCTAGTCAAACTGGTGGACAGAATTGTGCCTTCTAGTCAAACTGGTGGACAGAATTGGGCCTTCCAGTCAAACTGGTGGACAGAATTGTGCCTTCTAGTCAAACTGGTGGACAGAATTGGGCTTTCTAGTCAAACTGGTGGACAGAATTGTGCTTTCTAGTCAAACTGGTGGACAGAATTGTGCCTTCTAGTCAAACTGGTGGACAGAATTGAGCCTTCTAGTCAAACTGGTGGACAGAATTGGGCCTTCTAGTCAAACTGGTGGACAGAATTGTGACTTCCAGTCAAACTGGTGGACAGAATTGTGCCTTCCAGTCAAAACTGGTGTAAAAGTTTCTCATTTCTAGTAATTCTGGTAGAAAGACTAAGACACTTCTTGTCAAACTGGACAGATATGTCAATTCTAGTAAATCAGGTGGAAATGGTGCTGTTTATGGTGAAACTGTTAGAAAGAATAAAACATTTCTATTCAAACTAGTAGACAGACTAGACATGACTTTCTCTAAAAACAGCACTTTGTCATAAGTCTTTAAACCTATTGTGAACAAACCTACACTAATACCCAAAGATTTGGGATTGAGAACAAACCAGGGAAGAAATCAATGTGAACAGAGTGTGGACTGGATGCTGTCTGTACAAATAATTAAATGGAACATGTCACAACCCACTCCCCTCTCCCGAACACAATCCTCTCCTTTACATGACAACAGCTTTAACAGCTAATGGGGGTAGTTCGGCTTTGAATTAAACACGTCAGCGTCTTTCCTGTCCACGTGACGAAAATTAACACTCTAGGTCAAAGAATGCGGTGACCTCCTAATGACAAAACCAATGTGTCGCCAAAGGAAAGCTTGATTTAGAATTCAATGGTATGGGACCATGTCTGTAGTCTAGACTGAACTTGTGACAAACGAGGTTCGAAGATTGAGGTGACCTGCAAAAATATTTAATGGGCGTCTTCTTTGAAGTCACTACAAAAATTAAAGACACAAGGTCAAAAGATTGAGGTGACCCTCTGTGTGTATGAAGGAGCAGATTGTCATGTCTGCAGTCTGTCTATGCAACACGCTTTTTGTATTCAAGGCCACAGGTTCACTGTCTGTAGTCAGAATAAAATCTAAGAGACAAATAGACTATGAGTTGACTCTCAAAAGGCAACAGTGTTCATTTATAGGGTGTGGTGTGGTGTGGTGTGGTGTGGTGTGGTGTGGTGGTGTGGTGTGGTGTGGTGTGGTGTGGTGTGGTGTGGTGTGGTGTTGTGTGCTGTGCTGTGGTGAGGTATTGTGTGGTGAGATGTGGTGAGTTGAGTTGAGTTGTTTCAAGGTTTCAACATCATTTTCATCTCAATTGCTTATCAATATTGAAGAAAGCCAGTACTACCACTGTGGTCGTGCACTGCAATGAAAACTTCAACCATTGGCTGACTGGAATTAACAAACCATGGTGCCCTGAAATGACAATTCAATGTAGCTTTGCATTTACATCATACTGAATAGTTTTCTAGTCCAAATTGGCATGACTCCCGGAACCCTTGGAAAATATCCTTTCCGTTGGCGGATCCAGAATTGAGGGCGTGGGGGTTCACATATTGGAAAGGGGTTCATGAAATGTACGTGCAAGTTGTGTTTCAATAATGGAAAGAAAGGCTATGAAGACCAATGCTGCCAAATTATCTGTCAAAACACAACTGTTGAAAACAGTCAATCACTAACGAGTGCCAAAAACAAGACGAAGGACTATCAAGATACAGGGATCACTTAACTGTGAAACACAACAATGAAGTAATTGTTAAGCTAATTATCAACTTGAACAAACACAGTGAAGAAAAGTAACAATCAACACATTCAACAAACCTTGAAAAACATCATTGTGGCATAATTTGTTTATTTGTTTATTCCAAACTGAGGGAAACATTCTTTGGAAAACAAAACAAATTTAGTTCAAATTATTTCATCTATGACAAGCACCTTTATTCCAAAACGTAAGCTACCAAGTTAAACACTGACAAACCATGCTGGGTGATCAATTTACAGGAAGGACAACTTAAAGAGAACAATCTGGATTTCCACCGACGATTATTCAGAGCACTTATAGGTATAGGGTTAATTAAAAGTTTGTTACTTAATAACCTTCTGTTTAATACTGATAAAAGATTACATTATAATATGTGATAAATTTATTATTAATCAATGTAAATAATAGCCCAAGATTGTTACAAAACATAGCAGACAAACGTCGAAAACAGTAAATTCATAAATAATTGGGAAATATCCTGGCAGGCATCCAAAGCAATTGTTTATCTTGCACTTACTGTTTCATGATAACGAGGAGATATTTTTTGAAAATATTGTATAAGTAATTGGTGCAACATATTGTCTGGCTTTGTAAACTGGCAACTACCTGTTCATATCACTCACCTTATATCTATAAGATTCAGGGCCTAATATGTTAAACGAAACCGTAGAGAATTAAACGTGATGTTGAATTAGTGCAAAACCATTCTTTAAAGACATATTTACACTGAGAAACAACTTACTAACAAATGAAATAATCAGAAATTCAAGAAAGAAGTTTATCCCAGAACATTAATTACTGGAGTGAGGCAATTTTTAAAAAAGCAAGTTTCATCACAGGCGAAAAACAGCAATAAAGACGTGGCTATACACTGAAGTGAAACGTACAAGCTTCAAATAGATAGCCACAAATGATTCTGTACTGAAACACTTCTCAATAGCAAACAGAGTTGCCAAGGCCTTAGCAATATTTGAAACAACTAACCACTGTGTCATCCCATATAAAATTATTACCCGAGCAAGTGTGTCATATGAACTTAGCAAAAGGAGCAGGTAACTCTGTATTAACAGAACAGAGACCATGGGTTATAGCACCAGTTTTACAAAAGTATGGCTCATGTATTATTTGTTTTATCTTAGACAAAGAAAGGAAGAAAATATGATGTCGAAATCATGTTCAATTGTTTTATGACATCACAGACAACAACATGCTGAAACTATGGGTGCTAGGCTTAAGTGATGGACACACATGTGGACACTGTACATATGGGCATGTTTCTTCTTATGAGTAATAAAATGATCTCTGTAATTTATCTCTGTAATATGACGAATTCATTCATTCACCACCTGCTGAAAACATCACTGTTTCATAAATAGATTATCAAGCCACTCTCTCAGTATGTTATTACACTAGAGCTCAATTAGTATTCCCGATAATCCAAGGTTGGTTGGGATCAGACAAGGGGGATGTTTTTGGGTTGAACAGTTCAGTCTAATCTTGCGTCAAAGCATGAACAGTTCCATAAGTTTAGTATTCCAGATAATCCAAGGTTGGTTGGGATCAGACAAGGGGGGTGTTTTTGGGTTGAACAGTTCAGTCTAATCTTGCGTCAAAGCATGAACAGCTCCATATGTTTAGTATTCCCTATAATCCATGGTTGGTTGGGATCAGACAAGGGGGATGTTTTTGGGTTGAACAGTTCAGTCTAATTTCGCGTCAAAGCATGAACAGCTCCATAACCTGACAACCAGAACTCAAATTTGATCCCTTCATAACAAACACACCAATAACCGTTTCCAATTAGATTTTTGTGGAAAGCATCCAGCTGTTCTGGTTCTATAACAGCAATTTCCATGGATCTCATGTCACAACATTGTCACTGCCATTCTAACACGATGATACATTGTTATTGATTCTAGCAATGCATGGTTACCAAAACCCTGATGCCATAGCATATTGTGACCTGATCCCAACTATTTTCATATCACCTGTCAATACCATGGTGGTGACAACATGGACACAAAGTCGACATATCCGATGATTGTGTATTGAGCTGGTGATTATGTTTCATGTTTCATAATAAGCACGTTTGTTGATCTTCATTTTTGACACTTGTTCCTAAATGAGCATATAGATTTACAAAGTGGCAATCAATCCGTGGGCTATTGGGAAGACAGAGACAAATGATGCATTGGTGCGCAGAATATTTGAGAATTAGTAATTCGAGTGTCAGTGGACAAAAGATAGGAGATTCTGGTCAATTATATGCATGAGTGGACCAATAGAGTCACGCAGTGTCAATTTCAATCACCGACTCCCGGCGCTGAGTACTAGGTTCAAATAAACCAAAATATGACCTAACACTAGAACTCAGATTTCCAAAGCTCCCTTAGCACTTAGTATTAGTGGCAAGTACCATGCTGTATTTTGTTTAAAACTATCAACTAAGTCAACTAGATTGATCTAGGCCAGATCTTTTCAAAACCTAATGGCCAAAAACAAAGAGCATCATATTTAGAAAGCATAATGGAGGTATTTCTTTATTTAAGAGGGTAAAAGTAAAACATTCCATTCCATGACCCGATTTTGAGTCTGATATTTTCCCTCCGCACTCTTACAGATTTGTAAACTCCAATGTTCCACGTTCCATATCCACATTCTGGTGTTTCTTCATTTCCATTCTTTATAAGATTTTCAAGCTAATTCATTCTCTACAATCTCCTCTCATACAAACTCCAATGTTCCATAATCCACATTCTGGTATATTTTCATCAATTCTTTACACGATTTTCAAGATAATTTAGTCTCTGAAAGTAAAATTTCAGCAAAAAATATAATAATAAAAAAATATATAAAAAAATAAAAGGAGCCTCTTAGATTTCTTCATCAAGCTCTATTATCATAGACTTGCCTAGGCTAACTAGGGTCTGGATAAAATACTTTCTCCCCAATGTAAATTCCGATATTCCATATTCTGTAGTCCACATTCTGTAATATTTCTTCAGGGACTCCTTATCCCCATCTCCCTCCTGCTGTCCAGCATCTCTCTGCAGACTACTAATGACTCCATTAACACTGACCGGTGAAAGTGACCGTAATTAATCACAGGTCAAGAACAGGCATCATCTGATGATCTGGACACTCAATGACCACTGGCTACCCATCAACATGTAGTGGACACATGGCGCTAATCAACTGCACAGATTGCCTGCAATACCAGGCCCCTTACAGTTCCTTGCCATATGCATGTAATTACAATGTGGATAGAAGTAAGAACGTTCCCTGCTAAGTTAGACTTGGTTTTTGTCCCCTTGACGCATATTTTGTGAAACATATCATTTGTACTGGCTAGTAAATTAATAAAATGTTCTAATTAAAAAAAACAGATATTTTTAAAGAGATAATGTTAATCGACTGCCTTATTCTTAAAGGTGCATCCATTGTGTTTCATAAAATTTAATTTGGCTTTAATACGTTCAAACACACCATATGTGCTGTTTACAACACAAACAAATTCACTCAGCTTGCATATTCATCCCCAATCGCCAAACATATCATAATTACTAGTTTCCAATTAAAATCGAATAACATCATTATGCATGTGCAGAAACTGAAAGTGCACGTCCTATTTACATGCACAGTAGTTATATGACCTATTGAACATAATCAACCCAAATTTGTTATTTTGTCTGGTTTAAATAAGATTCCAAAATTACGTTTGACTCATTGGCGCGCGCCACACGCGGTGCATTGTCCGGTTTTCGATCAGAAATTGATACTTTTACCTTCATATCGTCAATATACTAAGTCGAGTATCATCAAAATGGTAGTTTTCGGTAACAGTTGGTACTTCTCGATAAAATAAGACCATTTATAACGTTTGGCATATTTGACCCCCATCAACACAATGGATGTACCTTTAATTTTATAAATCTAGACTGCCAGCAGGACAGGTTTAAATAAACATTTGCCAAAGTTGACTTTTTACCAAGGGTATAGAAGTCTATAATGGAACTTAAAGGGACACCGCGTCGAGAATAAAAATCAGATCATGTGTATCTACCTTGGCTAATTAACATGTCTGCTAGCAAGTCACAGACACCGAATTTCAGACAATTGACGTAATTGGTAATAAACACTATTGCATGTAGACAGTGAATTGAAGCATAACTCTAAGCAGACACTATAATCAGCTTCGTGAGATAAAGATGAGACTCATTTTTATCCTCGACACAGTGTCCCTTTAAAGGTGGAAGTTGGCAGAATATCCAAACAAGAATTCCACTCCGGGCTGAAATCAGCAGACTTCAGATCAAACTGCTGCATATATCTAATAAGAAAATAATTATACTTTGAGAGGTTTTGAACTGATCCTTGAACATTAAAAATTGATTTACATTGAAAAATATGCAACAATCCTATTTAAACAAAAACAAAAATAGGATATATATGTAAATTAAAATAATGAATAATTATATATTTATTCATTGACATTCTGATAAAATATCAATCATAAAAATTCAAATATCTCCACCTTATTTTGTATGTATGTATGTATGTATGTATGTATGTATGTATGTATGTATGTATGTTTGTATGTATGTATGTTTATATGTATGTATGTATGTATGTATGTATGTATGTATGTATGTATGTATTGTATGTATGTATGTATGTATGTATGTATGTATGTAATGTATGTATGTATGTATGTATGTATGTATGTATGTATGTATGTATGTATGTATGTATGTATGTATGTATGTATGTATGTATGTATGTATGTAAGTAAGGTGGTTGCACCCACAGTAAGGAATAGCAGACACATTCCAGAGAGGAGGGCTCATTCCCTGTCACCTTATCACTGTAAAGATCGTCAATAGCATGTCAATATCGATTGAATACTTTTCTGGCTCCAACCTATTCATAGACAGCTGTCTATTTATAGTTTATTCAATGAACCTTTCAATACAAAGCACCTTAGATTTGAACTAAGTTCATGATGATCAATTGAATTTTTTAACTAAAGCTTTCAAGCAAAAAAGAGGGATCTATAATAAGGAAAAAGAAAATCTCGAAGCTTTTGGGAAGTTTATATTTAAACCTTGATATACATAAGTATTATTAAACTCATCAAGT
This sequence comes from Gibbula magus, assembly GCA_936450465.1. Taxonomy (NCBI): domain Eukaryota; kingdom Metazoa; phylum Mollusca; class Gastropoda; order Trochida; family Trochidae; genus Gibbula; species Gibbula magus. The sequence goes on along the minus strand of OW388304.1, from coordinate 59,279,856 downwards.
TGAGATTTCTTGGGCAAGCCTGTATCACATTCGCCTCGACATTCACGCCTGACCTACGCGAGGGTTCATCATATGGATTATCTAAATATCTTAAGACTCAATGTCATTGTTCTAAAAAATCATACAACAAATAATCTACAATCAGAACTGTACAAGTTGTTAATTCAACCTAAAAAATCTTTTATTTACATAGCATCAACTCCTCGAAAATATTCTTTGGTTGGCAAGTACAAAATGGCAAACTGAAGTATGAATTATTGAGTAAAAACAACTTTCTTTATGACAAAATCAATGCCTGATATTCCACATCTCACGCTCCAGCGAACAAGCAATCCATGAAATCAGCGAAGCAGAACCGAACTAAACATATGGCTTTGATTGTTTCCTTCGACCAACTCCATCGAATCCCTGTCAAGACGGAATTCAATAATCTTATTAGGTTCTAGGATTATAGATAAATGTCTCCACTTGATCAGAGAAGACAAAAAAATAGAGCCATGGGCTCTGTAGCTCATCAGGATTTGATTGATTATCGTCTTGTGAGTGTGTGATTGTTTAATGGCGTTTGAGCAGTATTTCATTAATTAGCGGTGATTTTTTCATCTAAGGTTAAAGACCTAAACAAAATGTTTTCTCAAGTGAGACATTAAAAAAAATATTTTTGTCTAATTGCCCCCTCCCCCCCAATCCCCTAAAAAAACAAATAAAAGATAATCCCACTTTCCACTGTGCCACCTCCTAACAATTCTGCACACAGCCATATTGGAGAGGTTAAGGAGGAGTCGAAATCTGCAACGTTTACAGACGCTGGACGACAACCCAGGCCAGAAGTCCATCTGGCCGTATAGCTACAAATTTTAGGACTTGATATATATAATATGTTCAGTATTTTTTTAATCTTTAGAAAAATAACGTCAAATTTGAAATAGCATTTTAAGTTCAGTATATAATTCATGATTTTCTGATTTAAAAAAAATCACTTAATCATCAGAAATTAATGTAGATTTCGAAAAAAAGAAAAGGATATCAATAGCTACGTAAAATGATCAAATGACTTTGCTAATGACCTTGTCAAATGAATTATTTCATGTTGGTCAAATAATGGATGTTATTTTGTCGTTGTTGATCAAGACAATTGTGATGTAAAATGACATGAAATGCTTTGGTCTCCTTAAACCTCTAAATGAAATACCGTAATCAAAAGCTTTGAATTTTAAGCAAATATACATGAAAAACTGCTGAGCATGGTGTTTCAAGTTATAAGAATAACAAATTATAAAACAGTTTTGTTCGATTCTAATAATATATTCTATCATCCAAAAGTTGTACAGAATAATTTTCTAGTTATAGCAATTTTAAAAATATTTTGATATTATAAACTTTTTCAATATCTATAATTATATAGATATTTTTATTTTTATTTTTATTTGATCAAGTGAATTGTGTGTGTGACTAACTCGGATGTGTTCATGTTAATTAGTCAAATTCTATTATGCAAAATAATATTATCATGTATATTTTGTTTGCGATGTGTGTTTGAAACTTGAGAACTGTATATATGATGTAAAACAAATTTCCCTTGAGACAATAAAGACATTATCTTATCTTATCTTATCTTATCATAGCTTGTCAAACATTTGAGATGAAAATGATTATCATCAAACGAGGTAAAGAAACAAAATCTACTTGTGACGTCAATGGCAAGTTAGTCATTTCATGAAACCATCAAAACTAGTAGTTACATTTCTCGAAACAAATTCCGTTGGCAGAGTTTACAAAAAAAAAAATATTTTGTTTACAAATTAGATAGACAGATCGTGGTTGCCTGGCTATTTTTTTTTAATCTGACAATCTGGATAATGTTACCACTGTTTATGTAAACGACTTTGTTTTTACCACATCAAAAGACTTTAATACCATTTTGACATTTGGGAGGATAGGAATTTCTATTTGGTTTCAAACCGCTTATATAAATACCTTCATTATACTTTCATAATAACATTAGATATAGACAGTGAATGGAGTGTTGTTTGCAGTCACATCTGCTCTCAGTAAGTTATTTTTTTGTGATTAAATTTTATTCTTGAAAAACCAAATCATCAAAAACTGCCAAGTTGCAGGATATCAAAGTAGTCTAATGAGATACCAGTGTAATTATTTTACGAAAGCAATACCAAAGTTGTATTAGTTGTATTAACATTTTGCTGACTTGGCAAAAATATTTTCTAATACATATAATAAATAGTTTCATGTTGGTAGCTAAAAGGAATCTTAATTTAAATTTTTTTAGAATGAAATAAAAAGTCTGTCTATTTATCTGCATATAATCATTACATAAAATCTGAAGTAAAATACAAATCCGGTGGAGGTTGAGCCCACAGTCTGGAACATATACATAGATACTATTTGATGTACTACACCACAAGTACTAGGACAGAGGACATTTTGTTGGACAACTCTTGGTAAAAGTCTTGAGTTCAATAACTATGCAGCGTATCTTTCAAAATAACAGAAATAAACAATTGTATAAATATTCATGTTAAGGTGTCTCATAAACATTTTTGATTGGTCATGTTTATCGTTATAATAGGCAAAAGATGACTTTTCAATTATTGTACATATTAAGGTGTCACTCGTTTCCCTTCCTGGCCACAGTGCCAAATTATTTCCCAGTCGCTTTCAGGAACCGTAACTCGAGTTACTCCATCAAGGTTATACTAATACATTACTACACAAACGTAAAGGTTTAACATAACTGTCTGGAAAATAAGACTATCCAATATACAAATTCACTACTCTAAATTTACATTAGAACTCACGTACATGTATCTATCTATAGCAGGGGTTAAAAAATCGGTATGTCAGAGGTCACTGACTTAACAAATTCTACCGTCTTGTCGAAAACCTCACCAAATCGTCAGTTACTTGCCTCTTTTCAAAACAATAAAAAATAAAACGAAAAACATAAAATGATAACTATGCTGGTTACAGGGCCTCAAAATTTATTAGAAGGTCCTGAATCAGGAGAGTAATCACATTAGTTTTTCTTAAGTTTGTCAGACAGTACCAAAGTGGTCAGACTTTCAGACCTGGCTCTGCAAATTAGTGGAAAAATCAATGGCTTACTGACATGTAAACAATTTTTCAACCCCTGTACAGATGTGCAGACTGTACATACACTATATACTTCATTCTTAGCTCTCCAAACAAGCCAGTGTTGTTCCTAGATGATCAGCCGAGGGGGATAGCCTCTGGGCTGAAATTGATACAGCTGGCAACAAATCTGGACTTCCGGTTTTCGTTTGTGTGCTTCAGCCCCTTTAAATTTTGATTTTAACATGGGAATTTTTTTAAAAATGCACTTAGAAACTTGCAACTTTTTTTAAAAGATGCGCAATTATCTTTCAAGCAAAAAAGTAAATCATGAAAAAGTTGTAGGTCACGTGACTTAGACGCCATTTTGATTTTAGTGCATTTTCAGCGTGTCCGACACTACCCATCTTACAAAATCTTCTCTGATGAACATACTGATACTACAGAGCTGAAACTTTCAAAGATGGTAGCTGATGCATTGTTCTAAAAACAATACGAAACAGAATGGTGTCCTTTTGGCCAATTCTGAACAGATGGGCTTTACAATGGTAAAAGTATCCTACTTTTCCAAATGTTAAGGGATACCAAGCGATAATGGTTGGCAAATATCTCCAGGACCCCCTCTAGGAACAACACTGCAAGCTATCCACCATATTTGAAATAACGTTAGGCAAAAAGACAAGATCCAGTTCCATCCAAGTTTTTCAGCTTTGATTGATTATCAAAGACATCCATCAATTGATTATCAACGATAAATCAAAGAAATGTGACACCTTTCTAATCAGTGATAATCAGAGGAAATAATCAAAGTAATTGATAATAAATTAATAATTATTGTATTCAATCAGAAGTAAAATATGACAGATTTTTTGTTTTGATGAATTTGACCCTACTTTGAAATAAAGAAGAAAAATTATTATATGATTGCAGATGAAATACCGGGATCTATCAATGAAAATAAACCGTGTTATCAGTCACTAGTGAAAATAACAATGGAACGTGTTATCAGTCACTAGTGACTGATATAACAATGACCTGACGTCATAAAACAATGCTCCGACGTCATGACACGTTCATGACGTCACATTGTTGTTGAGGCGACAGGCTCATTCTGGAGCCGACTTCACGCAAATGCAAGTCTATTTCGGTGAATATGCAAAGATTTGGTCATATAATAAATAGAAAATTTGTCTTTTCTTGACAAATACCATGTTTATCTCATCTCGTGAGGTAGAAAAAATATATATTTACACTCGTGGCTGCGCCGCTCGTGAAAATATAACCTTTCTACCTCACTCGATGAGATAAACATGGTATTAGTCAAGAAAAGCCAAATATCCTCTAAAAAATCAGGTTTTCATGGTCACTTCTTATGCTGTACCAGTGGTTAATTTTTGGCTATTTCACCATATTTCCTGAAAATATATTTTATAGCCAACAAAAGATGTTGTTGAAACAAAATATTGCCCCTTTTTATTACTGAATTAGTTAACTGCCCTAATCTGTCCTTATTTATTGACCTGCTCAATTTCGAATCCACTCCCTCAGAGTCGACCTAAATGTTCTACCGGGTAAATGCTATGTGTCAAATAAACTTCGAAGAAGCCAGTTCAAAAGTGCTACTTTCGCAGTTCAAAATGGCAAATAACTGTACAGATTGCATGCTGGGACTAGACAAACTAGATAACTATTGGCGATTAGACCTAGTCACAAAGAGAGATCACAGCTAAATGGACAAACAGCACTCTAGGCGGATCCAGGAATTTTAAAAGGATGGTTCGTCAATTTACAAGTTTTTTCTGGGGGAGGGTTGGAGTCAAATCCTCTGAACCCCCCCCTGGATCCGCATCAGTACTTTAGCAGATAGTCTATCCTAAAAATGCAACAATTTCAAAGACATTGAATAGAAGTGACCTACCTGAACTGTGAACCAAGTGTGCTGTGGAAAATGAGCCCCTAACATCTTCATCAGGCGAGGAGACGAGGAGGACACCTGTCGACGAGGAGGCACCAGCAAGTCCTCGAGAAGGACAAGGAGGCCAGAGGAGACGCGGACACATCATCACAGGATATTGTCTTCGTTCAGTCCCTAGGTATCCGCTCTTAAGTCCACTCTGAACTGGAGAAGATGAGCTTTCCTCGAACTTCGGTAGCTTAATTTTCCATTTTGAGTATGCATAGATGATAGCAATGAGCAGAAAGGTAAAACATCTGGACCTCAAGCTGATGAAGGAATACTGTTTCTATTTTGCCTACCAGGTTAATAGGTTAGGTGACACACTAGAACTCACACACCTAATCTTGAATGAATAGCAGAATCACTGTTGCAAAATTGACACTTGTTTGGCTCAATATGAAATATGGTTTCTTGGAAGGAGGGCATTCTTACTGGATTGTGTGTCAGGACCTTTGCTCTTGGCTTGGTGTCACCACATGCGTGTTTGAAGTGAAAACGTTCGGAGGAAATGCTTCTTTGTCAGTAAAGAATAACAATTATCACATAAAAACTTTGTAATATCATGTCCTCAACAATCAAAGAGGAAAGCTGTGGATCAGGTTTGCATCTCACTCTAGTTGCAATCGTGCAAACAGGTCAGAGGTCAAAGGTCAAGTGACCTCCATTCATCATCAGGTAGATGTCGTGTTGGTTTGGAACCTGTTCTTTCAACAATGGAAAATGGCAAGATAGAAACCTGACTCCATGACAGACTTTCTTGGGTTCGATAGCACAATTTCAACACACCATAGAGAAACACAAAGTATGGTAGACATCAGACGTCCGTTTCAATACTTAAATTGATGCTAGATGGATTGTTTACTTTGTTTGCATGATTTTCTTTTAGTTTGTCCGTCACCATCAAACTATTTCCTTCCTCCATTTCCATAATGTCAGAACCACATTCAGAATCCAAGGAACTCTTTTTCCTGGGGAAATTTGGACATGACTGTACATGCTGATAGTTATGTTTATCATCACTTTCAGTCTCTCTATGATAGAAATAATTGAAATTTGACACTATAACAGGAACTGGAAGTGCAATAGTTAACACACCAGCTATTGCACATAGCGATCCAACTAGCTTCCCCCACACTCCGATTGGACGCATATCTCCGTATCCTACAGTGGTCATGGTGACCACTGCCCACCAAAATGCATCCGGAATACTTTTGAAATGTGACTGGTCTGCGTCTGCCTCCGCAAAATACACCGCACTTGAAAACAAGATTACGCCTATAAAGAGGAAGAAGATAAGGAGGCCAAGTTCTCTCATACTGGCTTTTAGGGTCTGGCCTAAAATCTGCAAACCTTTGGAGTGTCGCGATAATTTGAAAATACGAAAAACTCTCACAAGTCTGATCACCCTCAAAATAGCCAAGGACATTGCTTGGCTGTTGCTTTTACTCTCATCAGCAATCACAGTTCCTAAGGTTATGAAGTATGGAATGATGGCCACTATATCAATGCAATTCATTATGTTCTTAAAGAATCCCAGCTTTTCTGGACAGGAAGCAAATCTTATAAGTAATTCAAATGTAAACCATATTATGCAACATGTTTCAATAATGAAAAAAGGTTCATTGAATTTTGGAATATCATCTTCTTCAATTGATGACTGAGTTGTTGAAAAGTGGGATTCATTTTTGGTGGCATTGACAACCCTATAGTGTTTGAAATCTGGCAATGTCTCCAGGCAAAATATCACAATACTAAGGAGAATTATCAGAACTGAGAATATAGCTATAATCCGAGCGGCAGTGGAGCTCTCCGGGTATTCAAACAACAACCACACTCGTCTCTGAAACTCATTCTGAGGCAGGGGTTTCTCCTCTTCTTTAATGTATCCTTCATCTTCTCTATATTTTTCAAAAGCATCTTCACCAAGTTCGTAAAATTTAATCTCCTCTGAAAACACATCCAATGGGACATTGACCGGTCTTCGCAATCTCCCACCACTTTGGTAGAAATAAAGTATTGCGTCGAAGCTGGGCCTGTTCCGGTCAAAGAAGTATTCATTCCGGAGAGGGTCATAGTACCGATTCCGTTTCTGAGGATTCCCCAACAGTGTATCTGGGAATTGGTTGAGTGTCTTCAGCTGAGTTTCAAACCTCAGACCACTGACATTGATCACCACCCGTTCACAACACTCAAAGTCGTTCCCTGCCGTTGCCATTCCATCATCCACATTGATATCATCGTTGTCTGTCAGCTTGGGAAAAGACCTGGAATTCGGAAGGTTAGAAGATCGTGAGATCAGTGGACGCTGGGACATGTAACCTGCGGGGCCGCCATTACCCTCGAGGCCTGCCATAGCAACCTCCATCCTGCAAGATTTTCTGCTACATCCATGAACGGGATATAGCCCCGTAAAGGCCCATTCTTCTAATGAGCCTTCACAAAATTATGGTCAGTTTAGGATTATTATATATCGACAAATATGGCGGACAAAAATATCACTAGAGCGCCATGCAGCCCGGATGATAGAGAGAGGAGAGTTAGAATCGATTATTTTGACGTCACTTCGTCATTCGCTCTTGCTCGGGTTCCTGTGTTTTCTAGCGAGGGATTGTCAAACCCAGAGGCACTGTCATTCTGAAACAAGTCTCGCACACGATTCATATACCTCCACGGACCCATAGTTAACAATCCATGCTTCGACATTGTGCTACTACATAAGCGCACCAACGTGAACCGTACTTACTATGCAAAAATAACAGTCTGAAAATGTTCCACGAACCCACTGGTTCCTGTCAGCTAATAATCCTATCGGTAGAGACATTATGCAGATCGTACGTGTCTAAGCTGAAGGTCTTCGAGGCTTGAGGTTAGGTTGTGACCTCGGAAAGCACAAAATCACACACGAGCAACTTTACATTACCGACAGTACCTACACCGAACCTGTCAGTGCTCAACCTCTCATGCCTCTGTTGTCTAAAAACAGACATAGTAAATTCTGACCAATCAAATGCGACCACTATTACTCAATGGAATTCCCCTCCAAAAATTATATTGATTATATAAACGCGCCTTCCTATTACGCGCTTACCACAAATACATTTATTATATTGTTTAAATAGACAAAGTTTATTTTTTGTATAACAACATCCTGCCCGAGACCGCGCCATTCAGTGCGGATTGAGTTTTTACCCCAGTCACTGGTATACGGTCCGCGCACCTGCTGCTAAAACCTTACAATCGATGAACCGCGCTGGGTGATATTTCAGGGACGGGGTAATTTACCATGTGCGTTTGGCTTTTCGCGTGATTTTCAGGAAACAAAGCAGCTACTTTCTTAATTACATATGAACATTTCAAAGGAGGAGGATAGGAGACGGTTTTAGTGGTTCAACAAGCCCCGGGAGTGAAAGATGACGCAGTATCTGCCTCCAAACTTGCTGGCTTTATTCGCCGCTCGTGATCCCATTCCATATAGGCAGCCTGTCGACAAACTATGCAGCGAGAAGAAACGGGTGCCATACGGGGGATTGGCACATTTATTGAAGGAATTTGAGGTAATATTTCGTGCAGTGCCTTTAGAAAAATGAGTAGTGATAATGTGCAGTTAAATCTAGAGGGAAAAAGTTCATTTATCAAAGAAAACGAACTTACAGCGTTTCCAAAATGGCGGACACTAATGTCGCCATTGTAAGCTAGTAGCTATTCAGCGAGGCACATACGCCGTGACACCGCGGATAGTTATAGCTACAGCTTGAAAATATCGATTGGATGGCTGTTGCTAATGCGCCCAGCAGCCTTCGGTCTTTTGCATTTGTCTACAGATGACTTTTCCAAAGTATTCCACGGAAGTGTTGGGCACATAGTCATTTCAAAGAGATTGTCATGGCTTGATGTTTTGGTTGTCTGTTTCACCAACATGGCCAAAAGCGCTGTGGCTGGTGCACCAGTCTCTCTTGACTAGATAGTGTATAGTCTCCACACGGAATGTATAAATAATTTACACACACTCCCCACAAGGCACGCATAATTCAATTGAACTCGACCGGCGAAAGAATACATAGTGTTGGAAAAATTGATCTCTAGACTACGACTGAGGCATACTCGTTGGGATACAATTTACATTGAATCATCACATGATTGGCTACAGCAATTTTCTGTACTAAGTGCCTAATAAGCATGTCAAACGTACCACACGTCTTTAAGAGTAGCAAAAACTATCGAACTAGCAAATAATAAGAAAGCATGGCCATGAATGATTCATATTTTGTGTGAAATTCTTCAATAAAGCAGTATAAATTGTAGTCATTAACATATGTACACATGTTTGGTCATAATATATTGCTGTTCAGCCGTTCCGAGGTCAATTGATCGTATCCTAGCCTACGCTTTGACAGTTTCCAGATAATGAGCATGTACATTATATGTGGCATATTACTATGTCGTTAAGTATTGAATTAATTGTTGATGTACTACTTTTAGAGAGAGAATGATAAAAGATAGTCCTGGCATAATGGACTATAGTCTGTTTCTGAAATCATTTAAACGGGTTCATTGGCATACTGTTATATATAGATTAAATAGTCATATAGTTCATTCAAACAGTTCATGAATGAAATTAAGATTATTGATTAAATATATGATATTTTATTAATCTTCCATTATTATTATAGGATTCTTTGTTTTAGAAAAAGTGAATATTCTTCAAGTCAATATTCAAAAAGTTTGCAATTAAAATTTTGAAATTTTGACGAAATGGAAACTTGCCTGCAAATGCTTCACTTATTTCAATTAACAGTCACTAGCACTTTAACAGTTATTTTGTTTGATTGAAAATGGCAACTTTGGCAGGTTGACACTTGTGGTTGTGGACCGTTTGGGATAAGCTAAACTATTACATGCCAACATTCCCATGTATTTAAAGTTCCTGCATGTTTTTCAAAAACTTTTGGCAAATGAAAACAAATTCACCCCTTTAAGAGTTTACAAGTTTTCATGAAAATATACATGCTTTCAAATATTTAGACTTTGTTTATTAAAAAACAATCTTTTTAAAATATGATCCTATGATAAGAACTATTTTACTTGACAAGGCCTTTTCATAAGGCTTTCGATAACATGTAAATTCTTTTGATTTACATTTAATAAAAAAAATCATTTGTAATGAATTATTTTATACTATTTACTTGATTCACAATATCTAATGCAAAACGATTCTTTTAATTGTTACATTGTTTCACTAAATGAGAAATGTAAGGCTAGATTATGAAAATGACTTTCCTGTAAATGTTTTGTTTGTTCTATTTAATTACACTATTTTAATTGACTAAGCACTACAACCGGGGAATTAATATCAGTTCAAATGATTTTCTCAAATCTTAAACATTATTGAAAATATTTAAACGATTGTTCATTTGAAGTGAATTATTATGCCATTTACTTTAGAAAACAAAAAACTTCACAGAAAACATTACCGAAAGTTTCGTGCATGACCAAGGAGCGGGGCGGTCTGATCATCGCGAAGTTCGTCAGGGAAGCTCTTGTTATTAGCGGACCAGGTTTGGGAGTAACGTTGACCATAGTGGACACCCTCGATGTCCGAGAGGGGGGCGTTGGAGTCTGGAGAAGGATAGTCGGAACTGCTAGGGTCATTTTGCGGGCGATAAAGTTGATCCCGGTCGGGCCGTTGATGCATCCTCAGACAGTTTGGTAGACATGTGGTGCTTGTTTCCTCTGTCCGCGAGTCAACAGAGTATGACCGCTGACTCTGAGCTGACTTTGACCGTCGGATCCGCTTTGCCGCCTGGATCCGATCATGACGCTGGGATTCGATTGCATCGATGTCCTTCGGCTGAAGAGAGAAATTAAGAAATTCTGGCTTATGTTTTGTAAGACTGATTTGCTAAATGCTGTGAGAATAGCTGAAAATCTTGATGATATCAGATTGCGAACGCTTGAACAAAATCCTCGATAGACAAGGGCAATTGTAATGACCTTTGTCATAGGCAGCTTTAATAAGGTAAAGTGGGTTTTTTACATGTCGGGTTGGATGGTGATTTAACCATACTATACTATTGAATTATTCCTGGTACCTGAAGTTGTAGAGAGGTAGAAGAGATAAGGTGTTGTCCAGTTAAAGGGACAATAAAATCACAGTAATTCAAAGGGGAGTTATCCAATGAATCCATGATTTAAACGGTCATTTTGAAAAAAATTACTTTGCCTGTGATTTTGATGAATTAAGTTTCTAAAACAATTCTAGGAGTGATTGTACATTCCTTTTAATAAATAATTGCTGTTGGAAGTAGATCAAGTTGGTTTGACTGAGACAATGTGTTTTGGATTTTTGAATGTCCTTTCACCATCATGAATTAATGAAAACATGATTTGGTAGGACTGAAAGGGTTGATTTGGTATGTATTGCAGGAGAGAACTCTCAGTTCGGTGCATTTTCGGTTCGGTTTGTTTCGGTTTACCGGTAGATCAAAGAATGCAACAAACTCAGTTGCAACAAAAAACTTTGATTTCTTGAAAATAATCTATAAACTATACAATATTCTGTATTTGTACATATCTCTTTTTTTGTGATATTACCAATTGAACTATTTACTTTCGTTAAAATTACTAAGTGTTTTGAATAAAAATGGTGAAATAATAGAATTGATTCCAATTTTCTCTGTTGATGGAGGACTGAGAGTGTTGAATAAACTGCAACGTTCCCATGTGCAAAGAAAGCTGTTGTGACGCATCGTGAAACCATGAGACAGGGACATACATCTGAGAAGTTAATACACTACAGAAACATCTGACAAATGCGCGACAAAAACAAACGCGTACCTCTGCTGTAGAGACACGGCCGTGGCGATAGTGCATGCCGAAATTAAGCACAACGAAATCTGCCATACAGGTTAGCGGGCCATTTTCTTGATGGCGGAACTAGCCTCGGGGTGTCCTGAAGACCTTTGGGGAAGGGTGGGACATTTACTGCCACACGTTGCCACTTGGCAGGAAAATACATTCTAGCAGATGGGATGGGTATATGACACATGCACTATTCCGCTCTGCCCTGTGTTCAGAGACCGAGGGGGAGGTGATGTATGATGGAGAGAAAGTGTTACACTTGTAACTCGTACCATGTGTTGCCATGGAAGTTGGGCAAACTTCTTGGCAACAGTTGCCAGGTAGAACAGAATGTTGTCATTACTGAAGAGATTCTGTCACAGCTAGTCTGGTGCCGAGCAACAGATGCATAGCACCCTTCATGAGAGCAGACGTCAAGCTGTGTTGTGCACATACAGTACTGCAGACCCACTCTTCTTCAATTTCCCCTTTCTCCTCTCCTTCCCTCACCCCTATCCTCCTTGTGCTACCCTACTCCTCCCCGCCCTGTACCACACCCTTCATTGAGAGCAGACGTCAAACTGTCCTGTGCACATACAGTACTGCAGACCCACTCTTCTTCAATTTAACCCTTCTTCCCTGTGTCTCGCGCCTATCCATCTCATCAGACATCCCTGTCTTGGAACATAGTGGAATACTTGTGTGTTGGTTTCCATAAGCAGTGAAATGAAGTGTAGAGGCATATATTTGAGAGAAATATTTCATAGAATTATATTAGTTGAAATAAATCGTCCACATGGATTTTATTATGGATTTTGAAAGTGAGCAATCCCATTTGCTACATAATTTCCAATGATATTATGGACATGTATTTATGTTATAATATATTGTTGATGAACAATTCGGCTTAATGATGAGATCTTTTTGTCGGGCAAGATTTTGCGTGGGGATTTTAATTTTTAGCTTATCAGTTAAGAGTCTAAAATTATATATGGAAAAAATATCTGATTTTGCATATATGATTATTTTGATTTTCTTTTTGTGTTTTAGGACCCGAAAGATACACCGCCACCAACTAGAGTTGAAACCAGAGATGAACGAAAGGAAAGAAAGGTACTCATATTTTCAAAACATTATATTAATCCATCTATTCTCTTCAATTTGATATCCAATATTAATAGTTATATTTGAAAAATAATAAAATTCAACATAGTCACACGTATACATATTGCATGGTATAGCCCCCGTCTGTCTGTCCATGTGTCAAAGCTTTCTCAAAACAACTATAAAACTGTCTTTGAATCTTCAGATTTGGCATGGAATTTACCCATGTTCTGATGTTGTGCCTATTTGGTTTAACAAGTCCAAGATGCCAAAAAATAAATTTGACAAACAGCCAAATTTACTAACTTAGTTTTGATTCAGGAGCATAACTTGAAAACTTAAAATCTGATATGAAAGTATTGTTCCTTTTATATATATATATATATATATATATATATATATATATATATATATAAATAACTAATATTATCAAACAAATTTCATCAATCACTATACTCATCCGATTTGAGGCAACTGCTAGATGTAACTCAAATTAAATAACATTACACACACCTTACTCGATTAAAAAAAGGTATACAGCTAACATACCTCAATTCCATATATCAACATACTTCCAACCCAAAATGGCTTATAGTTTCTGATGGAACTCTTTAATTCTAACTACCAAAATCAAGCAGCAAGCTCCCTGTCAATATACTCACCCCATTCCATCTGATAAAAGCCTATATTCCCAATAAGTATCACTTAAATCAAAAGTTTTAAAGTGAATTTGGCAGCGGAATAAACTCCTTAATTCTTGGTGAAGAAGTTTGTGTGTGATCATAGCGATGTTTACACTTGTTAGATAACAACCAGGCACCTGTCTTTGAGCATCAAGCACAACGCTCTAGAGGAGCTAAACACCAACAGTTTTGACATCGACAGCTGTCGGACAGAAACTTCCTTATACTTTGTGGGTAGTCTAGCATTTAGTCTCTGAAATTATGTTTTGGTAAAATTTCAACTTTAAACAAAATGGATAAAAAGGAACCTTTGAGTAGCGTTCATTTACATGATCTCTTTAGACTTTCCTCGTTGTAGACTTGCCCCAGCTCTTTAAAATTAAGGGGTCTGGACAGTTGTGGATCCAGGAATTTTGAAATGGGTGGGGGGGTCCAAATTTTTCCCATACCCACCCATGCAAACCTTTTCGAAGAAGGGGGGGGGGGGGGGGGGGGGGGGGGGGTCTACTTAAGGGCAGCATTGTGGTCTAGTTAGATAGGAATTCATGAAATAGTTCAAATCAGCAAATTTGATAAAATAGTGAAAGCTAAACAAACTCTATATGGGCCATATGAAAGGAGTTTATTCCCCAAAACAAGTAAACACTAAATTCTACTCTTGAGAATTAGCTTCGTGTGTTGACAGTCCTACCCTATTTGATTAAATAAGTTCCTATAATTTTATTTGAAACATGAAATTTAAGACTACATAAAAAAAACCATGCTTGTCGGTAAATGGAATTCCTAGAATTTTACTGTATACTTACAAATTTATTGGGAAAAGAGTGGAATAGAGTACATACACCCAAAAAGAAGTTTTAATAAAACAAATGAAATATGAACAAAATTAGTTTTGTACATTATGTCATCACTATCTAAACGGCACATGTTCAAATGAAGCTGAAATGTTCTCAATTCACAAATGTGAAATTAGAAGATGGAAACCTTCAATATTCTTGTTGAGAAAAATGGAATGGTGAGATATGTTACTTCAAAATATTTGTAGACACTGATAAATGGCCTTTTTGTTGGAGTATCTATGAAATAAAAACCTGTTGCTGTTTGACCCAAGTGTTATATACTAATTGTAAGAATAACAGATCAATTTCAATTTAAATATTTTCTTTAAAGCCATGCCTCTGTCGCAACTCTGTAAGAAAAGAAAATGTGAATACCTTTGAATCAGGAGCAGACATATTATTCCAAGTGTTCCTGTTTAAATGCAGGGCTACACAGTTTTCAGGAGGATAAGCCCTAGTTATGGCTTAGGTTTATCCAGATTAAATACAAACTTAACATTACATTAGCTTACACATAATAGCTTTTGTACATTCGAACTGTCCAATTGTAGCTGGTTCTTTGAAGGTATGTCCCAACATATCTTTCATACAAAGCTAAAGAATGAGTGAAATGTGCAAAGAAATTTGTCAAGGATAAACAAGTTATTAGACATGATGTCTTTATTAGATGGGTGAACACGAACCTTTGAAGGTTTAAACTATTTTGAAGTGAAATTTGACGTTTTGTCACGTTTCATGCTAAAATGTTTCGTATTTTGGCTTACAATTGAAAATGTTCATGCCATGAGAAATTTTGGAAACTGCACAAAACAAGATTGTTGTACCATGTTAAACCGTGTTGGAATATTTAGTCGGTTCCCAACTTTTAATTTAAGTCTTGGAAGATCTCAAACAATAGAAATATTATGCACTCAACAAAAAGGTGAGGACCTCAAAATTTCAATATTTAAGTACTGTTTAGATCAAGTTATGAATTAAAGTACAAAACCCAAAATTTGATTGGTCCAAGATTTTGGTCCTTTTCATCTGCTCCCTCAAAATGGTTGGGATTCTGAATACGTAAGTTTGAAATGGAGAGGTATTTAAAAATCTTGGCGAGGTAGAACTTGATGGAATATGTTTCATTTCAGCGCAAGGAGCGAGCAGAACAGCATGCTTACAAGCTGGAACAAGATCTTGCCCTTTGTAAGTAGTAACAAACTTCACCTGCAGCTCCCAGAGTATTTCACGATAATCTATCGTCAATCTCATATTAATGCTAGTGTTAAAGAGAATTTTTCTTGTGAAATTGCCATTTAAAAGCACTAATTAATTCAATCTTGTTATTTCCACAGATGCATATCTATAAATCTTAAATTGTATTTTTTTAAATATGCTCTGGTGCGACCGAAGGTAACTTTTGAGGAATAAAATGTTTAATAGTAATGATGGCGATTCTTTTAAATTTAATCAACAGTTACTCAATCTTTCACACCATCAGCAATGGAACTAATTTCAGTTCTGATTGTGAGTCTTGTGACCTTATAGAGGAGTGAGAATCTTTAATTTTCCAACTTTGTACTTAATGAATATGCATAGTTTGAGTTTTGAGATGGCCCCTGATCACTTATTGATGAAACAACTTCTCTTTGCCAAAAACTTGATTATTGAGAATTTCACTTCCTTTTGACATTTTTATGCCATCTTTCTCAATTAAGTTTAATTCAGAATCACAATTCACAAATATTGCAAGATTCTCAGTAGGCCAATTAATTATGTGCGCAACAACCAGTAGAAATTCCCCTATATATGAAAGTACCGCTGACCTATGTAAATGTGTATGAATGTTCAATCATGTCGTTGGTATTTTGGCTACAGCTTGTTCTGCAAGTGATCTGGCTATCTACATTAACGAGCGTATATTAATCATATTAATGAGCGGCACTGGCCAAAGCTTGGGCGCTGGCCACGATCAGCAAACAGTCAGTGTTTGGATAGATGCGGAGTTGTAGATAGTTCTGTCGTTGGTGTAATGACCTTGACATGACATTGTCTTCACGTTAAACACGATCGATCCGATTGTGGCCGAATTAAACGCATCATCAAAATCCATTGATATTTCTTAACCAGGCGGTAACAAAAGCAAAATACTAATTAATCCGATGTAAAATTGATTGTGCCTTAGTCAGGAGATTAGGCTGACAATAAACGAAAATACAGCGCGTAATGGTTCCTGGTAGCAGTATTGAATCAATTGATTTCGGAGTGTCAAACTTTACGATTGCGCTGTAAGTATCGTTTGCAGAGCAGCGTTATTTTGATTGTTGACAGCGTTCTCATTGTTCCAAACGTGTAATTGAAATGTCGGTTGCTGTCTTTCCAAAGAGACAAGCAGCATCTAATTGCAGAGAACAAATACATAGTTGTCCGCAATGATGTAAATGTACAACCTGCTTACGCGTTACGAATGTTAGCGTGTCGAGGGGAGGGAAATATGTTATTGTAGCGTCTGCTTTGTGCAAGATTCTCTAAGCTGTGGCAGCATCACTTGTTTGCTGCTGCCGCGTATTGATCCAACCTGTGACAATCAATGATGGCTACCTCTCTGGACAAACTCCTTGCAGCTCTGTTTGGTAAGAGCTGCTGTGTTTAAGCTTAGGGATGCGCTGAGTTTACGTCAGGCCTCAATTTAGCCACTAATTTGTGACCCAGATCAAATCTTCAATTGGTGGTTTTTAACTAGCATGGTCTTAGTAAATGTAATTAAGAAATTCGTATTCAGAGTACTTTAACCTTAGGCCTGCCTGTATGAAATTTAGCTGCAGATTTTGTTTAAAAGTAATACGGACATTATGTTACAAATTTGTTCCCGAACTTATGGAGATAGTTGAGAAGAAGTTCCAGAATTGTGAAGAAAGCTTAATTGTTGTCTGGTGGAGGAATTAGTTCCACATGTTTCACACACGTCTTTGATCGTTTGCGGTAAATAGTTTGATGAACAAATAAAATATTTTCCTAAGAAATTTCCCTGGGTGGCCTTCTATTTCACAATCTGGCATTGATGAACATGTACTGGTGCAGCATTAAATTATGTCCAGTAAGATATTTTCTTTGGTTGCACCAAATGCATTTGAAAACTTCTCCAAATGGTTAGAATAATACAGACATGTTCATGAACTGTGTTTACTGTTTGAAGTCTCTATAGAGCATATTGATTAGTTAATTAACAATTTTGATGTTTTTTCTCTATTATCATTCATGAAACTTCATTTAGTTTTGCCCTGGCTGGTAAATTAAAACTTTAAAATGCAACCCCTTTCTAAATTGAATGAATTTTGGGTTTTGGGAAAGAGTATGCCTACAATTAGATTTATGTAAGTAGTTTTCTTGTTTTACGGGGGCAGGATAGCGAAGTGGTTAGCGCGTTTGGCTTCGGATCAAGAGGCCCCGCCAGGGGCACGGCAACTTTGTTTGCAGTAGAGAACTGTTCTATACTCAGTAAGGTTTGGGTGCAATGCTACACTGAATTTCATTGCAGTACCACCCATGGTTTGCTAATTCCAGCCGTTGCTCGCAGGTTTCACCGCAATGCATAACCACATGGCGTTGCAGGCTTTCTCTCTGCAATAATACTAGCAGCCGTGATAAAAGTGAAATACTCTTGAAAGCAGCGTTAAACCCTAACTCGCATCACCTCACCTTCTTGTTTTACTTGGTTACAGGTGGTCAAGCTTTGACTGGTCAAGTTATGTATCCCAAACTCTCAGGGGTCAATGACCAGCACACTTTGACCTACCTAATGGCTATTGAATTTAAATTTAAGCAGAGGTTTGATTTGAAAATGTTTTCCAAGCAGCTTGACTGATATTACACAATAAAGTACAGAATCGTTGTGGCTATCACTGTGACTTTAGACAAATAGTTTAGATTTCAACATGTTATAAAAATGAGTATTGTACCGCACAATTCCATGATATCACAACTGTAATACCACTCAATACTATATTGTTAACAGTAATTTAAATCAGCGAAAATGAATTGGCACCAACATAATAGATTCTCATTGTAATGTGACCTGTGTAACAAATGTAAAAATTGTAATTCCATCGGAGATCAAATTATAGAACACCCTACTCAAACTTATTGCAAATAGCTAAAGGACATTGAAACTGAAATGTGAAATTTAAATGGCGCTGTGAAAATCCAACGATTAACCCCTTTGAAGACATTGTGTTGGAATTGTTCTCCAAAAGGCGCTGTTGAAATCGGACAATAACCCCCCATAATACATTAAGATGGAATCTTGGAAATTAATGGCACTGTACAAATCCATGACAAGTAAATAAGATGCTTATTGTTATACCACGGTCACCAGTGCCAAAATAGATGTTAGCGATTCCGAACCAAAACTTGTTTAAAGTGGCTGGACCAGCAAGACTGTATTGTATACATTAATTGAGGGGAACATTTGACTGAGCTCTGATGCAGTGCTTTGAAGACAGGACAGTGCCTGGAGCTTCTGCAGGCTGTCTCTAGGCCCCAGTGACGCAATCAGTTGCCGTGGAAACGAGAGAATACTCTTCACGAGTATCTGGGTAATGTAAATGGTTAGTGGCAGTGGAGATGTGATGTAGTGAAAGTGAATAGGATATGCGATTATCTCGGGGGTGGAGTTGTAATATTTAATCATTGATAGGGAGGGGGTTGAATAGTCATTTGGTAGAGGAATGTTTTTATCAAATGGTGATGTTTGATCTGGGCGAGGGCGGGCTTGCCCATGTGATCTTATTAGAGCGGAGGTTTTAGATAATCATATTTAACAGAATAAGAGCATTTTTGCCCTTGTGAAGTCTCGGTAATTGATCACGTAGCAGCCTGTAATTAACAATGATTGTCCAATGGAATGTCAGTGTGAAATATACGTGACATACTTAGCGACTCGCATTTCCATCAGTGCCTTTGCGATTGACGCCTGTACTTTTCGTGACATACTTTAGCTTATATCATTGCATACACACTCGTACATGTTGACAGTTGCACCAACATTGTCCTGATTTTCTGAGGAATGTTTTGAAGTACTGAATTTATCTTTAGAGCACCCACGCACCCTCTAAACAGTTGTTTCACTAGAGACTGTGTTCGTTGAACATGGCTTATGAATTTCAGTTACCCTGATGAGGTAGAGGAAGGGGACACTACATCGACATAAGTTTCAAATTGCAGCTCCTCTAAGGGTGGGGGTTCTCATTGATTATAGTAAAATGAATTCGATGAAGAAACAAACAGCAAACTATTTTCTTGTCAATGTTAACTTACAGAAATCAATTTTTACAATGTGTATTACACTGTAATCTATTAAAGCTGATTTTAGGCTTTAACTCCAGAATTGATGAGCTATCCATGGTTTGTGGCTAAAGGGAAGTAACTCCATTTAGTCATTTACTTTTCTTTCTTCAACAATCTTATCATTTCTATGGTGTAGCTTATACTAAATTTGAGACATATCTCTCTAATTAATTTTTAAAAATATTTTCTATTTCAACAAATTTGTTAAATGTAATTGTTTGATTATTAATACTTTCTTATTTAATGATTAGCCCGTGGCAGAAAATGAATTAGCATTGTTTTAATTTTAAAAGTTGATTATTTTTTTAATATCAGCAAATTAACAGCTACATGTTTTAATGTTTAATATGGCCTGAATATGAAATTTCCCGTTTTCTTTGAGGTTATTTTTAATTTGCATGCAATAAACAATAACATATATATAGATGTATATATATTTATATATATCCGAGAACAATGTCACTAACATCATCCATTTGGCATGAATTATTGAAGTGTCTGGACTTAAATTTAAAAATCATAAGGCAAAAAATATAACAATTTATGTCAATGTTTTAAAAAAGTTTTATATCATATCAAGAATTTTCCAGAAACCAATCAAAGGGAAGTAACTCTTAAATGCTGGAAGGTTTTTCATTTCACAACTGGCTGTCAATATAGATCTATTCACTCTCCTTTCTGCTTGACGGCACAGAATAGGCAGTACATGTTTAATTCAGCAATTGGACCCGAAGATAGATTTCTCTTGAGGGTAGCCCTGCGTCCTGTTTGCTTTGCTCAGAAGAAATTTCATCATTTCCATTAGCATTATTTATTCATTTTTACCGCTTCCATTAGAACAGTGTATTGCATTAGAAATATATTTGTAAATAGTTGAATGTTGACTATACGTGATGGCTTTGAGTAAATGAACAATGTATGGACAATTACATTGCAAAATAATGGAAGTACTGCAAAGCTTGCTCTAAATGGGAAAGTAATGCAATGTGTTCATTTGAATAATACTGATAATAAAATTTTAATGAAACCTTAATCTTATTGTAAATATTCGGTTTGATTGAAACTACGTATACTAAGAGCTATATAAATAATTGGGAAAATGTAGCTTTTTGCATAGCTATGAATAATTCTTTGTTTGTATATCAATCAGCTCCGTTACCTGTGTGCTATATACATTCAAATAAATTAATAACAAATAAGAATCGGGATCCACTGAAAGATTGAAGTGAAATCTATGAAAAACTCGATCATGAATATACGGCTAAGCAACAAACTGTCACAATACTAAACCAATATATAATTGGGGTAGTAAAGACAATATATAATTGGTTTGATTCATGTAAGCTGTATATGTAGACCATTTTGAACATTTTAAAACCAGGTTGGTATTAATATACTGTCCTTCATATCTAAATACTGAATAACTACATATACCTACTTGTATGTTATGCGAACAACAAGATACATGAAATAGGTGAATCGTACACAATTTGTCGAAACATGTTCCCAAAACAAAGCAGCAATATTTTGTATGTATCAAGTTTGTGGGCAGGTAATCAATACGCAAGTGTGATCATGAGATTATTTCTCTGATATAGAAGTAAAGTGTTTTATAGACGGTTGTTCACCGACTATATCAACATTGGCGCTATACCAGAATTGCCTCTCTGGACCCAGAGGAAACTTCTCTAACCGCTACCCTGGGGTTTTCACATTCTTGTTTGTTATAGACTTGTGTGTAGTAAAACCCAGGAAAATGGATATCTCCTAACGCAATGGTCGCATGACACTTGTGTGTTTGTGTGTTGTGTAGGAGGAACAATTTAATGAATCTATTGTTTGGAGTAGGCAGAAATGGAATGATTAAAATTACATGCCATTTAGATAGTGGGCAGATGAACATTGTTATATATGGGATCAAACTATCTCCCTTAGTCCCTTGTGGGATTCGAACCCACACCTTCAAGCCGGGCACCAACTGCCAACACTAACTGTACATGGAATAGTTGCTGTACAATGCATTAACCGTCTGTATGTCTGTTGGTAATCTTTTGGTTCGTTTCTCTGTATTTCTCGAACTTTCATCAGTACGTTTGTATGATATCCGCCATATATCTGTCCTTATATCGGTCTGTACGTCCGTCCGTACATCTGTCTGTTCATCCTACCAGGGATTGTCCACTTACATTGATCATACAAAAAAGTGTTTGCTAAATTGTTGATATTACGTCATAAAGCCAGGATAAATTAACAGTAACCCTTTGTCTGCATTTTCTGCGTATCCTTGACTTTAACCCTTAATCTGCCATCTCCAGAATGTTAGAGCCGTTTGGAGCTCATTTTCTCAGACATGGGTAAATTGGCCTCAATTAGAAAACTAACTAAAAGAGTATACATTCTCATGTACAATAACATGAAAATTTAAATGGTCTTGCAGTTCTGAAACTTTTGTTTGCGTAAAAGTTCATCTTTTAATCAGTGACTTTTGATAATGATTGTATTTACATTTATTACCCTACCCTGGGGTTTTCACATTCTTGTTTGTTGTAAACTCGTGTGTAGTAAAACCCAGGAAAATAAATATCTCATCACGCAGTAATCGCTGAATGCTCTTGGGTTCATGCGGTGCGTTGGAGAAACATCATTCATTGTAATTAGAGTTTCATAGTTTTCAAGTATATTCTTTTCGAATATATTTGAAATAATTTTTGTGTATCGAAGAAATAGTTTGAAGAGAGAAACACTAATTTCAACGCATTTTAGAGTTCCTCTCATAACACAATCTTTAAATTTAGTGTCATTTTCAGAAATTAAATTCAATAATAGAATGATTTGAATTTATATTAAATTTTTTCCAGGGGATCCTGCCACAACAGCGCCAGGCGAAGCTTACAAGACGTTATTCGTTGCGAGGACTGTAAGTTTTGTTTATTCAGACTCAAAAATGCAGTGTTGTTCCTAAGTGATCAACTGAGGGGGCATTTTGGCCGACTATGAACATGGGGGGCCCCTTTGCAATGGTAAAAGTACTTCTCCAAATTTTAAGGGACACCAAGCCAAAATACTGGGCAAATATCCCCAAGGACCCCCTCTAGGAACAACACTGGAAATGTCTGCTTTCCTACCTATACATACACAAATAATATCAAGACAGTTAAAATTCAAAAAGTAAATCATTTGTATGACCTAGAGATAAAGTTGAACAAAATGTTGATTTTTACCCCTGAAAGTACAGCTGCTGACGTGAAGGTAAGTTTGTTTATTGGTTGGTCAGCTGTCATGTTTATGAAATACAAATAAAGTAAACAGGTTGGTACTTTACCCGTCTCCTTTTTACGGCAAAGATACAGGTAATTTACCTGACTTTCGACTTCATTTGATATCACTTATTTGCTGTCAGTTTCACCATAATAACAGGTAAATATTTGCATATTTCATCCAACGTCACTGACACTATCACAAGTAAATATTATAACATATAAACATAGGTACTATTTCTAGGTTAATACATTATAATTTATTTTCTGTGGCTCACGTCAAACATAAGTAAATATTCTGATCCCAACCGTTAGTTTCTAAGATTGCCTAGGGTTTAATCACAGGTACAATTGCCCTCCCAAGTCCATGATTTCCTTGATACCTAGCCAACATCTTTTATGATTTATACTCAATAAATACAGGTAACTCTAATAATTCCTCACGATTTTCAGTAACAGCTATTTGTCATTGTAAATCGTACTTACAGGTATACAATCTGACCTTGCTTGTTGTTCCAAGGGTTGTTCACTAATATATGTTTGTTGTGGTTTGCATCATATTCAACCATGACATTTTAAAATCCTTGTTTTTGATTGGTTTATTTTTTAACAGAGGTTCGAACACAATTTTGTGAAAGGCAAAGTGATAGGTTCTGAATGATAAAAATTGGTATCGAATCTACGTTAGACTCACAAAAAGTTTAAAACACAGAATGTTTATCCCCAAATTCACAGGTAAAATACTACTACCATCAAGTAGTTCATCCAGTATATTTCCTGATGTATTTTTCATATTTATAGATAAAATATTTGTACTAATATTTATTCACGATCCTGTGTCTTGCTTGTGAAATCTATATGCACAGGTAAATATTTTGACCCTTCCCATTTATCTATCCAGGTAGTTCAGTGTAATGTATTTGTCGTGGTTCACCGCAATCAGAGGTAAATATGGCCCATTATTCCTCAGGTAATCTGGTATCATTTATTTGTTGTGGTTTTCACCTTAATTACAGGTTTTGTGATTATTTCTGATTTTCTGATTTTGTGAGTGTTCATGTCATTTGTTTGAAGGTAATTTAGTGATCTAGTTAGTGTGTTCAACTATACCAAATGTATTCTAAGCATTTTGATTAATTTCATCTTTGATAAAATTGATAAAGCTTCATTCATCATTTTTCCCATAATGACAATGAAACTACGATGGTTCACCCGTATGTTGTATTTCAATTTGACGAACCCCCACCCACTTTCCTAAATGTGAACCTCTCTCTTTAAAAATACCTGAATCTGCCAATACTTATCTGAAGAAAATGTAGAGTAACTCACTATTAACTCGACAAATTATGGAAATGTTGAACCTACCAGAAAGTTTGTAGGCATGTTCCACTTCATACCCTATGAGACTGCTATGTTAATTCTCGAGTCCTTAGCACCCGTGTTTATACAGTATATGACCAACCATTCCTCGGACAAGAACTTGAGAACCCCAAGTTTGGAAAGCCCGTCCACATTCATTTTAAATTTGATAATCCACCCACAAAGTATGGAAACTGAAACACCTAATCGACAACCACCCGGACGATATATATATATATTGGAATAACCACCTGAAACGTTTAACACATCCACCCACACTGTACAAGTATGGAAACACCCGTTTGTCAACCACCTGTATATATTTTACCCATCCAAAAAGTTCAAATTGACTCATCCACCCACAAGCAGAGAAAAAGAAACAGTGGACAACCGATTTGGAGACACCCAGTTCAATAAAAAGGGCACTTGTCTATGCTGACATAAGTTCCAATACACGAGGGAATGCTACTTGCACTTATTCAATGCAGGGAATCAACCAACTGTGACCTGCTCACTCCCAATATGGATTTTCTGTAACAGTCGATTGTGATATCAATTCTTTGTGATTGACTCGGATACTTGAAAAACAATTTAAGATATTAAGAATAAAAAATTAGTTTTTGTTTTTAGTGTTAGATTCGAATTAATGAACTTTTATGAATTTTCTGAATTGAGATGCACTAGAGGATATGGGCAAACTCAACAACAATGCTTCTTGAAGTTCTTTATCACACACGAGACAAGGCCATTATCAAAATATAATATGCCCAGTACAATGATTTGTCTAAGAAGTAAAACGAATTGTCAGTACTGACATCATGGTAAGAATAAAACAAATTGTCAGTATCGCTGGTAAGAATAAAACAAATTGTTAGTATGGACATCGTAAGAATAAAACAACTTGCCAGTACTGACATTATGGTAAGAATAAAACAAATTGTCAGTATTAACAACGTAAGAATAAAACAACTTGTCAGTATTGCCATCATTGCAAGAATATAACAAATTGTCTGTCGCTGTCATGGTAAGAATATAACAAATTGTCAGTATCACCGTCATGGTAAGAATAAAACAAGTTGTCAGTATCGCCATCATGGTAAGAATAAAACAAATTGTCAGTATCGCCATCATGGTAAGAATAAAACAACTTGTCAGTACTGACATCATCATACCCGATCACCTCGGTGTGAACCCATCAATTTGCTATTCAAACCCCATCAACAATACAAACTCTGTCTTCTATAAGCAGGAATCACTAATATATCTATCTATCTATCTATCTATCTATTTACTTACTCTTTACACGTTGACCGGCTTGCTCTTTCTTTTTTTACACAGTTTGTCTTTAGGAATCACAGACGCCAGTATTTAAATATTATCTTGATTTCTGACTTTTGCAATTTTCAAAGATTTGATATGTTTATCTTTCCCAAAATTTTGAGTTGACCCTTATATTTGATTTCTTACTCCAATTTTAGAGAAATTCCAAGATTTCAATCTTTGACAACATGGTTGCCAAGTTGCCAAAACAGATCTTTAAATTTGTATAAAAAGTGGCTACTTATATATATTCTAAAGAGGACCATAGCTATAAGAATTGACAATGCTTTGATCTGTCATTGAAGGACTGTTGAGTGTTGCAGGAGTTTAGTTGGAAATATCCAGGGTAGAACCCAGTCTCAAACATTTCGGGGTTTTATTCTAACTTCCAAAATATGTAGTCGATATTCAGGGTCTTACGTTAAATTTAGTTTAAATTTATTTGTTTATGTCAACAAGTTATTGCCCAATCACACATTCTGTAAGGCCAAATTATAGAAATGGCAATATTTAACAAAGCTAATAATCTGGGACTGCTCTCTTGCAAAGAAGAGCTCTCCCAAGACTATTCAAAGGCCTCATGAGTAAAGTGTTACATAATAACTGACTCGAGATTTATGAATTCCAAAATTGAACATACGCAGTTGGGATCTGTTGTCAAGCTTTGGTTTTCCAGATTTCAAAATTCTGAAAGCAGAAGTGAGTTTTGAATAATACATATGTCATTGTGATAGCATTTATGCCCACTGTAGTCTGACTTTATGGTATGATGCTCTCTATGAAAGGCAGTCATCTGGGACTGGCCCAATTTACGCATGGATTGTGGCAGAACCCACATGCTATGTCAGCCATTATTCCTGTTGACTATCCATGGAACTCGTTCAACTTTATTATTCAACAGTTTACTGTTATCCTCGTTATGAAAGCTTGGGAAAACCGTCATGGAATTTAGCTCTGAATAAATAGCATGTCATCTACGAGCAGCTGTTGTCGGTCACATCAATAGTAAATACAGCAAAGTAAAAAATAAGTACAGTGTGTGATGTACCAACAATCATGTGTTTGATGTTTGTCTGCCTCTACAGTCAAACCATTTATTCTTGTTAATTAAAATCATTTGGAGTAAAAATGTATTCAATAATTTATTTAATGAACTTTTAACACAAAAGGTCAGTCTTGTGATGTAGACTCCCACCGCAATTAACATTTAAATTGACTTTTGATATTCTTCCAAATTGTCTGTGGTTGAAAAGGATTATACTTATTTTTTCCAATATTTAAAATTGACTATAAAATGCCTGTAATATTCTGAAATACCTGATGCGATATTTCACTTTTAATATATATCTGAATTTCTCCAAAAATGAGTTAGACTCTATCCATCGTGACAGCCAGTAGCAAGTTAGCTGTGGATCTTTGATAATATCGAAATTGTAACAGTTCTTAAGAAGAGCCAGCAAGTCTAGCAGATTCCACAGGTAATGGTGAGTCATCTGAGATTCTTTGACTTGGACAGTGATTGGTCGTCTCTCCCCCTCTTGATGTATCTGTGATAATGGACAGATCACGCGCCAGAAGGTCGCAGCTCTCTGCCCAGATCTGTCTCTTCTCTCCCACTCACTGCACGACACTTCAGTGTTAGGCACCACTCCGTGGAGGAATGACATGGTTCTTATGCAATCTCAACGTTTTGTTGAAAACCTATGCGATCTGATTTTAGCTGCTACCTTGATTCTGTTGTCCTTTGTCTCTTAAAGTTGTGTACATGATTTTAACACTTTTTCTTTCAAAATGATCATTCCAGCCGATGCTTGCAGGTTTCATCACAATGCATAGCCACACGGCTTTGCAGGCTTTCTCCCTTGCATAATACCAGCAGCCGTGATTTTAGTGAAATACTCTTGAAAGTGGCGATACAACCCAACTCACCTTAGCTCACCTCAAAATGATCTTTTGCAAACCATTCCTTGGTGGCCCACTTACAGGACATAGCAAAAGAATGACCATTTGGCAAGAGGCTTCAGCTACCTTGAATATTCCTTCAAGTTAGATTTGTTTTGCCCTTCTCAAAGGATTTGTAGTTTGATGAATCGGAGATGTTTGAATGAGTATTATAACTTAGTATAAACATTTCAACGCAGGAGACTGCTGTATGTGCATAAAGGAACAAGAGGATCATTCCTGGTTCATGCACTGTGTCAATATCCTCATTTCTCATACCTGTGTGGATAATGCACCGACAATCTCCTGGTGTATTAAGCCTAATACCTCCTACACATATCATAACAAATTAACATCATGAATAGCAGTTTATCACAAAGCAGGGCTATATATAACTCTGTCCACAAATAATTTCATTATCATCTAAATAGCCGTAAAGATATAGGCGACAACAGAATCCACTTTAGATTGTGAAGTCATCCCTGACTTTGGCTTATCGCAGAAACATATTTGATCGGTTTGCTTCGCTTGACTCTCCATTAGTTCTGTTATGAATGAATGGTTATCGCTGATTGGTCAATAAATGTTTCTCCATGCGTGGCGAGGTGATAAGCTGATTGTCATCCTCCGAGAGCCTGCTCTAAGGACCTATATTCAGAATAAGTTTCTATTTGACAGTTTGCCACCAGTGTTACTTTGCCTCTAGGATTTACACCAGCGTGTCTCATTCGACCCCTCTTGTCTCTATTACACCAATGAATAGCCATCATTCAGATAGTGCAGTGACAATGTCTTAGACTTGGGATCATTGGCCCTGGCTCTCTGGAATCCCTAAATATGCTTGACTTGACGAACTTGCATCTAGAGGATTATTTAATACAGTAATGTTTAGGTATTGGTCCCGGTCAGTCAGTTCCGCTGAAGACTTGCAGGTTTTACCTCGATGGGAGTCACAATTGTTTGCCATGATGTAAATAAAATAATCTTGAACGAAGCACTCAACCTCAACTCTCTCGCTTCAATGATTCCAGCAGACTGGTTTTACAGTGATGCATGAATATTATATTACAGCCTCTCTCCTTGCATTCAAACTAACCATCAAAATACATATTAATGAAACACTCACTGAAACAGTGTGTCCTTGTCACCTCACACGATCAAACAAGAATGACCTACTTAACAGGAAGTGCCATCGTCTTTACAATAATTCATACACATAGAGCCCCCTACCCACTCGAATTGGGTGATGTGCGCTGGTTGTAAACATGTGCACAAATGTGGTGTCTATACCCCTGAATATAATCCTACTATGTGTCCTAATTTGTTTAGCCAATGGCTGGAATATCTTGGTTATGGTAAGTTTAATGCCTCTGCTTCAATAAACGTTCCGAGTATTGTCACATTATGTTAAATATAGATTCTAAATGAGATATATTGACAAGTTGATTGTTTTGTCTTTATTGAATTTCATCTCTGTTTTGATTGCTTTTCTAAATGTCATTGTTGCCATCATCGTGCAATGTTTTTCTTCACTGTATTGTAGTGGTAATAAACTCTCACTACCAGAACATTTACTTTGTTCTGTGGATTCAAAATTATCACATGAACAAAAATCAACATGGCCACTGCTATCATGCTAGCTGAGAAACCACATAGGGATTGTCTTATTTATTCTTCAACCTTCGAGATAATAAATCGTGCAAAACCTGATGAGCTACAGAGCCAATGGCTCTATTTCTATTCAAGTTACTAACTAATATATTATCACAATAATGACAGTATTGATACTAACCAAATGGGGCTGAACACAAGCTAAGCTAAGACTTTCATCCATTTTTTTCTACCAACGGCTTAACCCATTTCTTTCAAACCAAGATAAGCCGAATCCATTTCTTTCTCACCAAGATAAGGCTTTGTCCATTTCTGTCAATCCTTGCTAAGGCATCTTTTCATTCAAACGTTAATAAATCTATTTCAAACATCGCTAAGGCATTATTTCTTACATCCAGCAAGTTAAGTCTGGTATTGTCACGTTGACCCAAGAATACTGAAGTACAACATTAAGTACCGGAGAGCTCTTAATCTAGCATGCAGTCTGTGTCCCAATATTGAAGACCCACTTACGAACACCCCGAGGGGAGCTAGCGCTCTTTAGACCTCCTGTAACCCTCAGTAGAGGAGGATTATGGGACTTTCTTTCTATCCTCCATATTATATCATGATTTCACCATTTACTTAATAAATGTAGGTCTGTCTTCTAAATGCTGTAAAATTTAGAATTTAAAACAAAGGGGACGTTGCTGCTGTAAAACAATGTATAAGAATTTGTAAATTCTGTTATAAAATTTTATCTAAAAATCTTTTGGTGACTGGACATAACATAACAAAAATATGGATGATTCATAAAAATTAATATTTCAAGTAAACCGATGTCGCCCTTAATGAAAACTGTTCTTGATTTATCTATCTTTTCTTCATACATCTGATACATAATTTCTTTGTTCCCTTGACATCAATAATGGACTCCCCAGACACCGGCTTCTCTAATTTTGGAAAAAAGTGAGTTTCAGTAGTAAAAATAGGAGGGTCAATGAGATTATATTCGTCCCAAGGGTGGCAATTATTTGAATTCCTTAAGTAAATGAAACTGACTATTCATGTATTTGCCAGCTGTCAATCAACAGTGATGTATATCCAACTTCCAGTTTCTTTCAAGTCCCCTATCAAAGGTACACTTGTAATGTCAAAAGTTTATATTACCTATGCATAAACAGGGCACCAGTGCCTGAATGCCCAAAATTCAAATTTGAAATCTCCAAGGAAGCGATCTCGGGAAGCCTACAAAAACTTTTCAAGTCTCGAGGGATTCCAAGACATTTTATACTAATGGCAACGAGGTTAATATAGATACCACACGCTTGATGTTTGCAACCTCCTAAACAACGTCTTCAAGTACACTAATGTGATGTTGATTTTAAGTTCGCAGGCATTTAAAAACTCTCCCCCCAAACACAGACATGTCAGTTTCATGTGGAAGATGATGTCAATCGACCAAAAGTGTAGGAGATTGTTTTGTCTGACTCTGTTTTTGGTGGTGTTTGTTTACAAGGTAAAACTATCTAAGAACAAGATTAAGTTATCATTGTTTGTGCAGTGTAGCATTAGATTGAATGTTGTTTTGGATTTAGGACATTCTGTATTCTGAAAATTATTTCTTCCGACAGCTCATTTTCCAACTTTGAAAGGAGGAGAAATCAGAATATGCCTTCTGCACAAATGGGATTATAAAATGATAGATTTTTTCTGACAGCAACTGTAGTCTTTCATTTTGAGTTGCTAGCAGACGTCGCTAATGGTGGAATAGTTGTTGTCTTGGATTGGATATTTCAAGTTGGAAGAAATGCTGCTGTCTAAAATTTATAATTAGTTGAAATATATCATGCTAGAATTATTCATTACTTTTTGTCCCAATTCTAATAGTTTTGATTTATCAAATTTCGTCCTTTGGATTGACATCTTATTTTGAGGCAATTTGAAGCTAAGTTACTGAAAATTATTTCGAATGAAACATTTCATCTGAAATCAAAACACAATAGGCATGGAGTAAGTAGTTTTAACCTTCAGTTGTAAAACACATTTTCTTCATGCCTACACTGGAGCCACGCGACCTTTATCAAGTGATTGCATGCAACTATACAGGATATTGAATAATATGTAATATTGCAAACCAATGCCCCTTGGCACTCGTACTAACAACACATGGCTGAATCATTGCTCTCCTATTACGTAGATATTTCTCATCATTGATATAATTCCATATCCGTCTTAATGATATCTCTTGCACAATATTGTGTAATAGGGATCATATGCAGTGGAATCGGCCATAATTGATTTCAAGTTAGCGTTAGCATGAAATTTGGCTAAAGCCTTTTTTTTTGGATCACATTGTTTTATATTTAAAGCAAACAAATTTAAACTGAATATAGATGCATACTGGGTGGTTTATTATATCATTTGGAAATTGTAACATCTTTAGTTTTTGCAAAATGGTACTTTGTAAGAAAGATAGATATATTTAAATTATAGAAAATTATTTTGTGACACTGGTGAATATTTTCACACATTTGAGACAATTTTATTCTAACCTCTTTGTGGATTTCGATAAGTTCTATATTAATGAACATTGTGTTTAGTATTTAGTTTGTTCTGAAACAAAACATAATCATAGATTAGAGGATGGCATAAAAATCACATTGAATGAAGCTTTTCTACCATAAAAAAAATCTTTGTAAATACTTCACATCAACACAGCCCAATGGGGAAACGACCACCTTGTTAAAGAAATTCAGTAGGATCGCTAATCAAACATTTGTCATTTATGTCACAAGATGAAGCAAAATACTCCATCAGTGAAATAAGCCGTTCCAATGTAAGAATACCATATAAATGACCAAACAAGCGGCCAACCCAGGTTGAAATCTCTTTATTAGCAAATTACGACTAAACACCAGAAAAAAAATCCTCCGCAACCTCCCTCCATTCCCAAAGAAGTGGTCAGTCAATAATTGCCATTACTGACCCGTCTCTCTCTCTGTCTCTCAAGTTTCATTAAGGGGCTATCAGTGTCTGGGAAGACAACTAGGGGATCATCACAAGCGATTGTCACTGTTTGTGGCATTCTCTTAAAGGAGCAGTAGCACGTTTTTTCACTCAAATAAGTCGATGAAATGTAGAAATAACATCAACAATACTAAAACACCCTTCCCCCCCCCCCCCCCCCCCTCTTCTTGAAATCCAAGTTGAAAATGAGTGTACATGGTTCGGTAAAGCCATGGGAGTCGTTTTTGTAATTCAAAATAATAATAATAATTCTTAGGCAGTGGACATGTCCTCACTATAAGTTGTGATACTTATATATTTGACACTGGTAGTTACCTCCCCCTGTTTTGTGACCATTGCTTTAGTGATTCGATAATTTTCATGTTTCTCAATATGAATTGTAGCCTAATCTGCTTCTCTTGCACACTTTAGATTAATTAACCTGTAACCAAGAACAAACAGTTGTCAAATCATTTCTCGTCTGTTTTGTTGGTACTGATAAGGAGTCTTTGAGTCAGGAACTAAAATCGTTGACAACTTGCAATAAATGTTCATTGAATACTTAGAATTTACCTTTGTCTTATTGTTAGCCAGTAGCCAATCATGAAATAGTTATTTTGTTGTTGATTCCTTTAAATTGGCACCCCAGCCATTCAAGAATGGAGCAGTTTGAAAGATTACTGTAAAGTCCATCCATCCATGCAGATAATATTCTCAAAGTGCAATACCAAGATGTAAAGATTACAGCTATAAGTCATAATTGAATGGTTTCAAATTATCATCATGGGGCATGGTCTGTCCCACTTTTCTACTTATGAGTAAAGAAACAACCGGGAATTGAACCCAGACTTATTGTTCACCTGTCAAACCAACTCCAACCTTGTTGCCTCGAAGTAACACTGCATACTGTAGTCTGTGACTACAGGACTACTACTAGTCTCTTGGGCAACACGCGGACCATCAGCGGAAGGATTTTGATAGGTCATTTTGAGATTACCCCCGGGGGAATGGGGAAAGTTTATAGAGCAAGCGATATCCTCAATTTCCATACTTTAATTGGAATATATCATACGGGAGCCCTTCGCGCCAGCGTTATGTGTAACAAACAATTACCGTTTGGAAATTCATGGAGGATTGTTATCAGTAGAATAGGGCATAGTCGACAAGTGGTAATTGAAATATACAGAGAATAGGATGTTATTAAGGCTTAACCCATGAGCTCGTTTGTAAGGGAGGTGACAATTATGAACTAATGATTGATAATTTTAAAGATAGAAAGTCTCTCTCTTTTGCTCTTATAAACAAAACCACAGTACTGATGTAACATGTGGACAGAAAATTATACTTCACAAAGGTTTACAATAATTGTGCCAAAGTTGCAATAGTTTAAACTTCTTTGAAATGTAACCAACTTTAAACCATTGATAATTATTTGTTAAGTTGAATTTTCAACATCATTCAAGAAAAATATACAACTGCTTTTTGTGCCGATATATTAGTGTAATGTCAGTAAATCTCCATGTTAGCACATTCCTAGTAATTAACACCAAGACTTAATTTGTTTAGCAAAGGTCAAGGTCGTGATATTTCATAATCAGTCTAACCAATTTGTCCTCGCACTGGGCATTTATTCATGTAATTGAAAGACCCTTTGTTTTAATGCATCACATACTGTTTTCATATTTAACCCTTTCCATGCGGCTGTGGAAATACTCGGCAACTCTATAGGGCATGTTTCTCAATATATTTTACATATTTTAAATATTTTAGATATTTTACAATTGTTTCACAGAACCTTATGAGATATGGTTTCTCTTGTCCATTGGTTCGTTTAGTTTCAGCTGAAACAGCTGTTGTTAAATTTCCATTTCTGTTTTACAATTTAAGCTAAATAAACGAGTTTGACATGTTCAGTGATTAAAACTAATTTCCATTCCACTAATAAGTTATGGTATGAATTGAACACAAATCAAATTTGTCATACAAGAATCTTTGTATAAATCATTTTCATTGATGCCTATAGTATTTATAAGCCGACCCATTTAAACCTTTGGTAGTTGAGAGGGTTAAATGTGTTGTTGAAACGTTAAGTATGTTTCTCTGCTTTTAAGAAAGCAAGCTAAATGATCCTATACTTAGTGCTAAAACAAATAGAATTAATCCCAAAATTTTCCAAATTAACTTTGCAACGATGACATTGAACTTTATAACCGTTGTTGCGCTGTTATCTTAGGCTTGTATAAATGAAATTTACTGAATGCACATCAATTATTTAAAGTTGGCCTATTGATTTGTATTTTCAATGACTGCTGTAGATTTTATGTTGGAAAAATTCTCACGGATGCATTTCAAGGTTAAAACTAACATTTTAGGAGAAAATATTAGTTTGCATATCAAAATTTTAAAAGTGAGTGTGAGACCATATTCCAAACATTTTACGAAAAGAGAAATATTAATCCAAACATTTTACAAGATAATGTCAATAAAATTTGGGGTTGACAACCATTCACATCACCCTATCATAGAGGAGGCAAGTTGGAATCTTCCCCAGAGTATTTTTCAAGAAAAACATCAGTCGATATTCCAAGCATTTTATGAGAAGAAACTATTCCCAAAGTCAAAAATATTCTCAAAATTGTGTCTGCCGATTCAGCATTCCCCACTTGTCTGGAATTAATGGTTTATCAGGGGAATAGTAGCAACAACTTGTCACAATAAGTTGCCAGGGGAATATTATAATGACTGAGAGTATTCACTTTGAATGTTTATTCAAAAGGATGGGTGTCCTATGGGTTTGGACATTCCCATGCAAGCCCTTTTTAATCATTTCCAGCAACGCAATTTTTAAATGATTAATACTGACACCCTTTAATTGTAGCTTTATATTTCAGAACGAGAGTATTGCAATAACAAATGTTGATATAGGTAAAATAAAATATATTGGGATTTTTAAATTTTTATTTTATTTTTATACTTTTTCTGTTTTCATGTAATTATCTTTATCTGGCATATCAAATGAGATAATATGATATGAGATGAGACCTGGGAAATGCGCGATTGCGTGTGCAGTGTACGATCGTAGTGTTCATTTTTCAGCAGTTTCTCCATCATAACATAGCAGGAAAGAGCTGTCATATTGTCCAATTATTCTATATTACCAATTGCAGTCGGCGCGTAATTTCCTAAACCAATTTACGTCGTATCGACTCACTTGAAATGCTAGATATGGTTTCTGATGATATACTGCCAAATGAGTGAAATATTGTGAATAGCAGCTTTGACATTTGTGTATCAAAATGACTAAACGCCGATGCCAGATGTTGACTGAGGTCGTTAGAAGATTGTTATGTCAAGTTTTTGAAGTATACAGACCCAATTGTTATGGAAGAGTTACTTGGTTCGTGAACTTTCTTAAAATCATTTCTAAATTGTAGTTTCACTATTTTGATATTTGATAGTTGCATTAGTAAATAGTTTCATCAAAAGAGTCGAAGTTGTTCAATTCTCTTACCTCTCTATTCACAATTCGAAACATTGTTTCAGGTTAGGTCACAACCACATACAAAGTGAAACTAAACTCCAGCACCCCACCAAACGTCAGGAAGTGTAAATTCCATGTGAAAACTCCAAACTCTCCAGCCTGAACAATTAGTCTCTGTAGGGATCGATCATGTAAAATTTGATATAGCCTTTATGCAGTATCAGGTTGGTGTCATATCTTAGTTTTACCCAGGTGTTGTATCCGGATAATAGAAGTGTTGTATCCTGGCTAGTGCCGTGTTGTATCCTGGCTAGTGCCGTGTTGTATCCGGATAATAGTTGTGTTGTATCCTGGCTAGTGCCGTGTTGTATCCTGGCTAGTGCCGTGTTGTATCCTGGCTAGTGCCGTGTTGTATCCTGGCTAGTGCCGTGTTGTATCCTGGCTAGTGCCGTGTTGTATCCTGGCTAGTGCCGTGTTGTATCCTGGCTAGTGCCGTGTTGAATCCTGGCTAGTGCCGTGTTGTATCCTGGCTAGTGCCGTGTTGTATCCTAGCCAGACTCTTTTAGTACCCTTGGTAGGACAGGGTTATGACATTGTATCCAGTTTGACCATCCTGGCTAAGGCTGTGTTGTATTCCGGCTAAGGCTGCTTCATCCCAACTAGGAGACCATTGTACTAACTAGAACATGGTACATTCTAGCTATGACTGTTGTATACTGGCTATGGCTGTTGTATTGCAGCTAAGGCTATGTGGTATTCTGGCTAGGACTGTGGTATTCTGGCTAGGACTGTGGTATTCTGGCTAGGACTGTTGTATTCTGGCTAGGACTGTTGTATTCTGGCTATGACTGTTGTATTCTGGCTAGGACTGTTGTGTTCTGGCTAGGACTGTTGTGTTCCGACGAGGACTAAGATGTTTTCCTGCTTGGGCAGTCTAGCTTCCTTCCTAGTACCTAGGACAGCATTGTATCCTAGTTGGAGTGTTGTTAGCACCAGCTACAACTGCTAGTCACACACTGTGAACTCCACACTTGAATATGCCACATTCACTGATTAAACTGGCACAATTGCTGCTGTTGTGAGCTCGTTTACTCGTTTACACATAAGTATGACAAACACAAGTTTGCCTATGGAGCAGACATTGTCGTGTTTCGGTCATGGAATCCGGGTCATGGATTCCGGATGTTTGCCATTTTTGTCATCATCAAAGGTGTATCCTCTACTTACATTACTCAAGATGAGTTTTCCACGCTCTGTAACTTATTCCAGTGTTGGTTTTTGTCAGAATATGGGTCAATAGGCGTATTCTTCATTGTCACAGCACATCCTGGTCATAAGTATAGTTTAATAGCGAGAGTGCACCAGTCCGTCCTCATGTTGATGCTTGTGAAGTGTTGTTTTCCTTGTGGCGAGTAATAATGTTGGTACTGTCACACCCCATCACACATCCACGCATGAGCGATCTTTGTGTGTTGTCTGTGTACGAAGAACTCGGTAAATCAAGAGGACAATTTTGTTCTCTTGCTGGTATTGAAAACACACTCCACTTATTCATAGTATACTCCAGGAAACAAGCATGTCAACCATTTTTGTCTGGTTTGTTCTATCGTCATTTCGTCATTCGGTAACTCTACTCCAGAATACACTTGTCTTCAATTAGTGAGCTATTCGACCAATACACAGGCACACATCCAAAAGAGACACATGTTCCCCAGTTTATCACTGCAGTATCACCTCTTCTCTCAGTGTACTGACAACCAATTAGACGGATCATCTTCAAACCATTGCCTCAATTATGTGATCTAACATGTGTAAATGTGATCCTCCTTCAATAATGTGATCTTCTAACAGTCTGTGGGTATGATCCTCGTTGATTTATGTGATCTTCAAACAGTCTGTGGGTGTGATCCTCGTTGACTTATGTGATCTTCAAACAGTCTGTGGGTATGATCCTCGTTGACTTATGTGATCTTCAAACAGTCTGTGGGTATGATCCTCGTTGACTTGTGTGATCTTCATACAGTCTGTGGGTATGATCCGTGTGATCTCCAAATACCTGCACTCGGTGTGATCATCATTCATTAATCACAAATTGCGTTGTGACACTGCATCAATTGTGGTATCCTAAGAACCTCCAAGTATCATGTTAATCAATTCATGGAACCTTCAGCCACATCTTCGAGATTTCAGGTAACCAAACACTAACAACTAGTGTGATCCACAATCACTTATGTGATGATCAACCTCACAATGATCATCTTACAATTAGTTGATCTTCAAAACACTTGGTGCCGATTTGTATGTTGCTCAATCCACGTGAGACTTCAAGAGGTGTGATCCTATTGCAATTGTGTGATCGTCAAACACTTAAACACATGTCACCGATATCAATGGGACACTCCACCTCATCCACAGGAGATGAGATCACACAGCTGGTGTGGTTTCTCAGTTCATTGGCACCATCTTTACCATCACCAATATTAAAGCATGTTTCTCAATTCATGGGGCACTCTGCCAGGTCAACTGAAGATGCATGTTTGCCACTTGATGCTAGTTAAGTGTGAAGGCACTTCATCAGTAGGACTGGAGTGGAGCTCCACCACTACACTCGGAAGTGCACTGAAGTGTGACCAGCCATTGTCTCACAACCCTCGCAGGAATATGCCTTGCTAATAATTAATAAACTCTTCTTGTTCACAAACTCATCAGCTGCTTGTCGGCATGTTTGTCTATGGAAGAAGTCGTTGACCATTGTTGAGGTAACACTCCCTTTGTCTCCATTAATTGCTAAGTTATTCACAAGCTGTATCAGTTGTTGAGCTGTTTTCATATACATTGAATACTGGTATATGATAGCTTGTTAGTTGTAGGAGTAGGATAGTGATAAGTGTGAAATGGGATCATACCCTAAGCTGTTTTGATTCATATCTATATATGTACGATGCTAGAACCATTTAGAATGACTAACAGACCCTTAGAGTATTGATAGTTTAGATCGGCCATTGACTTCAGTGTGGGAAGTGTTCATGCACAATGTAAGATATAGTTTGGTATTCCATTGATAAGATTTCAAGTGTTTAATCTGCAAGTTCTTTCCAATCAACTAAATTTCATTTGCTTGTAGAAAATGATAGTTTGGAGAAACGGGTGCCAACAAATTTTTTCTTGTTCTAATTTTTAGTCTTTGAATACAAGAAAATATTCCATATTCACAGAAATATTTTAGATTTATGATTTGCTGTCATAATCAGTTCATTGTCATTTGGGGTTTTGAGAAAAAAATAATATCTTAATTTGGATGCAACTTCCTGTAGTCTGGAGTCTTTCGTTTTAAAATCATGTTCAGAGTATTAAATATGAAATACAATGAATTCAATCTTTGATTTGATTTAACACAAATAGTTAACACTTTTGAGGCCATTTTACAGTAAAAGCAACGTGTGGACCTATGAGCCATAACTAATTATGGTATGTACATTACGAGAGGTCCATGCACTTGGTCACATCAAGCAACGGTTTTCACGGACAACAATATGTGCACATTCAAAGTTCAGCTGTCCAATTA
This sequence comes from Gibbula magus, assembly GCA_936450465.1. NCBI lineage: Eukaryota > Metazoa > Mollusca > Gastropoda > Trochida > Trochidae > Gibbula > Gibbula magus. The sequence continues at coordinate 59,240,496 of OW388304.1, read as the reverse complement.
GCCAGGCCATGATTATTTTAATGAAGAAAAATTGCAGAACTTTCAGGCCTCATTTCTCTGGAGGCAAAAATTGATTCATTTAGGCAGAAATGGAAACCTGTGATTAGCACTGAATACTTAACCCACAACATGCTTGTATTTATTTTTGCAACATGGGTAGCTGCTTCGTATAAGATGAAAAGGAAACCCAACCTTCTGCAGTGGTGAAGCGAAGGCTGAACCCCGGAAGAAGTTGTCACGTAAAGGCTATCAAGTACAAAGAATTGTTGAAAGTATTGAATTCCATCTTCCATTTCTTGTACCCAATCTTGACCCCAATTTGTATTTTTTACCTATTTCACAATCAAACGGCACAGCATAATGGCTGCAATTTATCCCGAGAACTAAACCACAATCCAATTGATCACGTTTAAAATCTGAAAAAAATTGCACCAGGGCCTCATTTCACAAAGCAACCTTTGCTTTGAGTCAACCTTAACTCCCATTCTTTAACAATGCACTAAGGTTACCTTAGTGACTTACGATCACCTTAGTGCTTTGTGGAAGGGGCCCTGACCTTGAACTCGGGTCATTATTTTACTCTAGACTGTGGAGAAGTTTTAAATCCACCTATTTTATTAGCCATTATCAGGTTTATATAAAGCATTCATAAATTTGGGGCTAAGTCTTGTCGTTGCCATGCTGTCAGCAGTCAGATGCTGATCACTAAAGCCAAGCCGTAATCCTAAATATATATCTGATTCCTTATGAACTTGGCCCAGTGTTTTTTGATGACAGTAAGAAGCTTTGCATCCCCTGAAGTTAATGCATCACAGATGCAAGAATTTGCCAGGGCCTGTACGGTCTGAGACTGACATCAGATGAAACTGTGCCAAGTTTCCAACAATGACGACACGACCAGAATAACCCTACCTCGGTGCTCTGACAGCCGTCTTCATAGGCACTGACAGATCTTGTGTGTTAGGCTGGAAGTTGCATTTAGACTTTTCTCTCACTTTATAGGGGTCTTTAATGTTTTTTGTATCTATAACTCAGTATTTCTGACCTTCTATGCTTAAAAATGTGTGAAATCATAGATTTAAAATGTCGTCTTATAGGTACAGTTGCTGTACTTGGAAAGTTTCTACATCCAGAAAAAGTTGTTAATTAACCTATCTGTAACAAATTGGGAACTATTTCGTAATTTATATCAATAGTAACGCTATCATCTGCTGATTTATGGATTGTTACGCCTATTACTCTTTTATAAGAATGATACATGAACACCTGAAATTCAACCTACATTTGAATGGTTGACACTCTTCAGTAGGGAATTGTCAAGATTAACAGGGATGCTGGTAAAGAAACTTGTTACATGTCCTTAACTCAAATAGTCCGTGATATCCTGTCCTTAACCTTAATCCAGTTTTCTCTTTTATTGACAAGCTTGTGCATTTCTTTGCAAGAAAGACATTACTTTGTCTCTGATGACAGGGAACTGCCTGCTATGATCAGTGCTAATGTGGACTTTCAACCCAGGAAATGCTATGCTGGTTTAGCTGGTCACAGCTCTTGAATCCTGTAAATTGGTCACCAAGAATGTTTTGACATTGATCAATTCAGCAGCTTAAAAGGTAGAGAATCTTTCCAAATTCATAAGTCAAGGGTGTGTTGAAGGGCTGGTTCCTCACATGATAGCCCTTATTTATTTTGTCCTTCTCCCCAATAATCATTCATCTGTGGCGAGTCCTTCTCCCCAATAATCATTCATCTGTGGCGAGTCCTTCTCCCCAATAATCATTCATCTGTGGCGAGATTGCTTATTCAGCATATTTCACCAGTATGATTGAAAGCATCATCCGTCTGTAGACTGGCCCTAGCACTAGGAGATATCCAGACAGTAGACTTGACAAACTCTAGCCCTGTAATGGTATGCTTGGGTCCAGTCAGATTGGTGAAACCATTTCAGATTCTTAAAGCAATTTGAGTGGATGTAACCCGCCCATTATGGCCCTGTATTGATCAGTAGACGGATAAGATTGCAGAGACTTTTTATGTTGTTTCGGCCCTTGTGAAGCTCTGAACAAGCTGGAAGTGCCACATAATGGTGGGATTTGAAGACAGACAGATTCTTTGTTGACCTCTCCCCTGCCTGCCGACAACTCCTGTCTGTCGGTAATCCCACCAAGAGAATGAGAGGGCGCTAAGAGCTATTGTAGTGGTCGACCAATGTCGTTTAGTGCCGTCATCTCCGGCCTGATTAAACTAATCTTCCCATGTCGTACCCCTGTTAGAGGCTTGAGAGTAAATATGGGCCGTTGTTGTGGTACATAATCCTTATTTGTTTATTGAATTAATTCTTCAAAGTTGTGAATATTCATGGCAGAAGGAAGCTCTTTGATGCTTTCTGGTAGCTGAAAATTGCTGATATGAAGATCACACCTCGTATAAAAAGTTCAGACAATACTGCCAGCTAACGCATTACAAAACCTTGCAAAATGTCTTTTAAAGTTCCAAAGACTGACAATGTTTGTCGGGTCCGAGATGAAGTTTTGTTAAAAACCAGAATTGACATTTTAAAAAAAACTGTTAAACACAAGATCTTTGACTGCAAAGTCAGAGGTCAAATTCTTTTCAACCAACGGGCCAGAAGTGAAATATCATTGAGCAAAGAGCAGCATTTTCAGGGAAATAAATTAAATTTGATGGTGTTGAAGTGACAGTTTGCCCACTTAAAAAAGCAGTCGTCTCCACTGCAGATGTCTACTGAGGGGTATTGATCAAACTAAGTGGAGAGGAGGGAGATTGAAGCCGTCCTGTTGGCATCTCACATAGCACTTGCTCTAGCTTCCAGCGTACCTTCCACACCACGGTACAGACTGTCGGGTCTTTGTAGGATGCTTTGCTGTGATGCTGGTCTGCAGAGTTCAACTGTATATGTAGTCCCTTTGAGTTCTGCTTCTGCATAAAGCTGTATTGCTTGTCTTGTAGTGTGCTATTACTCTTCGTTTCAGCCATGCTTTATTATAGTCCTTTGCCATGAAAACATACTTAGTTACACAACTCCCGTGTTTTGCCGGTTTCACCACAATGCGTAGCAGCTTTGGTGGTGCTGCCATGAAATAGTATTTTGCCTTAGGATGAAAGAGTACTTTACTCTCAGATGGTACTTTACAATGAAAGTACTTTTCTCTCAGATGGTACTTTACAATGAAAGAGTACTTTACTCTCAGATGGTACTTTACAATGAAAGAGTACTTTACTCTCAGATGGTACTTTACAATGAAAGTACTTTACTCTCAGATGGTACTTTACAATGAAAGAGTACTTTACTCTCAGATGGTACTTTACAATGAAAGTACTTTACTCTCAGATGGTACTTTACAATGAAAGAGTACTTTACTCTCAGATGATACTTTACAATGAAAGAGTACTTTACTCTCAGATGGTACTTTACAATGAAAGAGTACTTTACCATAGGATGGTATGTTCCCTTAGGATGGTACTTTACAATGAAAGAGTACTTTACTCGCAGATGGTACTTTACAATGAAAGAGTACTTTACCATAGGATGGTATGTTCCCTTAGGATGGTACTTTACAATGAAAGAGTACTTTACTCTCAGATGGTACTTTACAATGAAAGAGGACTTTACCATAGGATGATATGTTCCCTTAGGATGGTACTTTACCACTGGGTGGTATTTTCTTAGGAAAGTACTTTACCATAGGATGGTTTTTGCCTCACTATTACATTTAGCTGTTCTGTGACAGTTTACTATGATTCTGCTACACTTCACAAAATGTTCACGGAATATTGTTTGGAATACATCCAGACTTAGGTTCACTCATTTATTCCCTTATCCCAGCTAAAGGAGTTCCAGCCTTGTGCCAGGGGAATGTCAAACAACTGTGAATGCAAATGTTCTTGTTTAACAGCATGAGAAACTGGTCCCATGTCGAGGATTTAACGCTAAGTTAGCAGGTATAATTATTTAATGATATTTGATTATGGGAAACTAATGTTTTATACTGACCTTACATTGACTGGGAATACTGTAAATATAGAATTAGAACAAAACAGACAGAAGTAAATTTACAATTGTCTTGACTTTGTTTGAAAAATTTCAGAATTCAGGTTTTGCACATATTTTGTACATACCTTCTTTAGTTTCTAGCAATAAATTTATTTAAAAAAAATTCATTTTACATGTATGAATGAAACGGCCAAACCATTCTGAATGGGAGATTTGCAGGAAGCTCAAGCCATTATCAATAGCATGGTCTGGGAGTAGATAGTTTTCGGCTACTTGGGAAAGTGAAGTGTTAAAGTGAGTGTGGACTGTTTGAAATCACTGGGCCTCTTCAGATGGTGTTGCTCCTATGTAAAGGAATAACAAGCACCTGCTTAGCTGAGTCTGACATAGGTACAGTAGAGAAGATGCTATGCTAAGATGTCCTAGTGGTTCTCTTTCCTTCTTTCTAAATGTTTAATGGAAATAAAGACAGCAAAACAATCAATCACAAGGAAGATTTCATTGTGTCTTGGGACTTGTCATGATAGAAGAATGGTTTTAAATTGTCCAGATAGGCCAGACAGAGGATGGGTCTGAGAGGATGGGTCTAGCAGGAATGGGATGGGTCTTGAGTGAAGAGATGGGTCTTTAAGACTGGGGTAGGTGGTGGAAATTGTGAGGGGAAAGGATAGTTTAAAACTGTCGCTGGTGGATGTGAAAGAACAACAGATAGATGAGTGGCTGGAAGTACAATGAATAAGTTTTAAGCGAGTATGGCCTTGCAATGAGTATTTATATGGCCACGTGTTGAACAAGCTATGGGATTTCGTTAAAAATGTTCAAATATTCTGGAGCTAGTTTTTAAGTACTATAAAGCTATATTAAACTGTCAAACCGTTCTTGGGGGCAGTTCACAGATATGTCTCCGTATTCCGTGATCACAGGCTGACAATCATAGATATTCTGTGACTAGCAGGTTAACAGTTAATGATGCTCTTTGCTACAGTAGAATTTAAAATGAAATAAGTAGACTTATTACTGGCTTATTTAAAAAATCGTCATCTCGCTGCCTTGACTCTAGCCAAGCAATAACAGTTTTATCATCTCCTTGTATTTCCTTACATAGTCTCCAGAGGGTTGTAAACCATTTACCAGAATCTGTAAACCAGAGCGAGGTCACATGAACGACTTTCAACAGAATAAAAACCTGAGCGACAGTATGCATAAACAACTATTCATGTAAATATTCTCCTCGACTCTGTACAATCTCATAAAATCGTTTGATATTTTTGTTCGCGTTGGTATCGAAACCATTTCCCAGGACGAGGCATTTAATGTCGTGAATTATTTAGCTTGATGTAACAACAACTCCTTTTCTTTAAAAGTCTGAAAGCAATATAGAATTCCCGAATCAATATCTCGACAACTCGGTTATTAAATTCGAAATGCATGAAATATGATGCTGCAATTTTTTCTACAATGTTTCATGAAATATTTACAACTATCTCCGATCATATTTATTCCTGTCTATGAATGTGTAACTTTAAAAGCGGTTTGTTTGTTGACTAAACAACCCCGATCATTAGGTTGTTTTTCAACGGCCCCAGGACACCATTATAGTAAAACATTATTGCAGCAATCAGAGGGCGGAAAAATCTGACCCAATTTGCAAAATGTTGCGATTGTTAATGTTATTGACGGCGGTGTCAATGTGATAGCTATCGTCCCAACCACTTAATCATTAACAGGTAGCAAATAACATGAAGGAATCGATAGCATGTCAATAGCAGAACATATAGATCATCACAGTTCCTTTACTGAAGTGCTAGCCACATCTGATGCTGGCCATCTAGAAAGCTTATTTTCAAGAGATTTTGTCAAAGTACCGTTTTGAAATGTTCTTTTTCGAAATCAGAAGTAAAAGCCCTTTTAACAGCTGCAAGTTCTGGTAACATGAGCCTGTAAAGATCCAGAAAGGGTTCCCTGATGTCAGCATGATGTTCATGACAACGAAGGAGATCCAATTATGCTTCATGTAAAATAAAGTGCTAGGAAAGGTTACATTTGGAGCTAGAATTTTCAGTAAACTGATGTATTTCCTTTTGAAATGGAATGCAATTAGTGTGTTCGGCTTCGGATCAAGAGATCTCTGGTTCGAATCCCGTCAAGGGCTCTGCAACTTTGTCTGCAGTAGAGAACTGTTCTAGAAGTAGTTTGGGTGCAATGCTTCACTGAATTTCAGTTCAGTACCACCAATGGTTCGCTATTCCAGCCGATGCTCGCAGGTTTCATAGCAATACCTAGCCACATGGTGTTGCGGACTTTCTACCTTCGATAATACTAGCAGCCGTGATATAAGTGAAATAATCTCAAAAACGACATTGAATCCCAAAATCACCTTACCTCACTACCAGTGCTTAAAATATTCTGTGGTTTCCATGAATTGAGCTTGTATACATGTTAGAAGAAACAAACCTTGAATATATTAAACCGTAACCATTGTCCGAAAATATTGTCAATCAAATACAAGCTTACTCTAACAATACTTGAACTTTTTGTCACTTCCTGATTTTAAAGATCTTGTGTGTCATGATATACAGAACATTTACATTATACTATAACAGCTAAACACTTTAAATAAATGAAAACAATTGTTCAATTTGCAATGTTTCTGAAACAAAAGTGTAGTTCTGTTCAGAATTTACTCTAAGGAAATGTTTTAATAATGTAACAATTGACCAATTTGCACTCTATTAGCCTGAAGGCACTTGCATTGCACTGAAGAAAGGGCTTTTATCTAATAATGCTAATTTGCTAATCCACAATGATCTCTCAACCACCCACACAGTGTTGCAACCAATTTGATAAGCGATAAATTGAAAACGATAGGATGTTTGAAGATAAAGTGAATGAAAAGCTTTTGACGTCTTCGGCATAACCTGTAATGAAGAAGTTGACTTGCTGAAGTTCAAGAGTATTTGATGAATTTCTGTTTTGAACATAAATCAATATTGTTGTATCGTTTTGACATGACTATTACTTGAACATGTTTCTATAGATATAGACAAGACACAAGATAAAGATAGATCAAGATATTTGATCTCATTATGAACTGAGTTTATCTAAATTATTTTGTTTGTTAAAGGCAATACATACAAATTAAGTCATTAGTAATATCGCCGCTAATGGCTGCAATACTGCCGAAGTGGCGTTAAACGATAACTCACTCACTCAGTCATTAGTAATACCTGTGGTTAAGAAAACAAAAAGAGGTGTCAAAGGTCAGATTGCAAGCAGTCAATTTACTATGACAAACACCGCTGATGTTAATTTGTACCTTTTCGACCCAATGACCATCCTTTGGACTTTTCTAAAAGAATTGAAATTTGGATTTATTAGATTGACCAACTGTCGATTAATACTAAAGAGAGACATGAAGGGTAGTTATTCCTACAGATTGCTAGTGTCTATATGAAACAGACCGACATATCTAAACATACTGTCAGAATCATGGAGGAAATTGTCATGAAATTTGACCGGTGGTTTGTAGATTATGGCCAATATGCAGGAGTCTAAACAAATGGAAACCTGTAGAATTGGTCACTGACTGAAGACTGAAGAGACTATTCTTGAGTATTCTTACACTGGCAGCTTAACCCTTACGTTGCGTATATATATTTTACCATTTTTAGCCCCTGTGGCGGAATTTACATGCTCGCAGCTCGCAGCAGTAGTTTGAGCTTATTCACTAACGAGCTCTGCTGGCGGAATTTCCAGGCGGCGATTCCGGTACCGTTTTTACGAAATATACCGCATCTACATGGCGAATAAGGACTATATACGGGCGTTCAATACAAATTCAAGTAGCGACACCCGTACACAAATGGCTAATTCACACCCGAAACTTTGAATGAATTTTCTATGTTTTTTCGTTTTTATTCTATTACTTTCGAAAGATTGTCTTTAATTCGGGCCTCGTAACATCATAAATACGAAACGAAAAAAATTCCATTTATATACGGAATTGAAGACAAGATATCTAGCTTCACAATGATATAAAAATTATTAGAATGCGACCTTTGGTTATAATTCTATAGCTATGTAAAGTTTGTCTTTATTTCCACCTATAAAATCGTCAATACTTACAACATGTATGCGGCATTGCAAACGGTCGTTCATCGCACTTTTCCAAGAAATCATAATCTCGAACCAGTTGACAAATAAGCACATGTCAACCCAAATATAGTTATGTTGTTTGACTTTTCAAATAAACGCTAACCTCGAACCATAACTGATGAAAATATGTTGATTAGTTTGTGTGCCGTTTGGTTTCACATGCCTCTCAGAAAGGTAAAATTGTATCTTTATTTCTGTGAATAAATCTGCGCATTTTATATAGAATAAAAGATTATTCTTTTCGGTTTATTGTGATATAAAAATTATGAAAATGCATTCAGTATTTTAGCCGTGATAAATGTTTTAGAAGTTGTGAAAATCGCCGATTGTTTCAAAATTTATGAAGTGTAAACATGACCTTTTTCACGGCGCTTGCTGTGTCTTTATTATTTTTTTGAGATTTTCTAATTTTATATGGGAATGTAGTCCATTGTTTCCCCTTTATTTTGCCGTATTTTTTTTTGAAAACAAACTATTCGCTCACATGATATGAAGTGCGGGAGTAAGGCGAGTTAGCGATTTTTTCCCCCGTCTCGCGAGATGCGAGGCAGATAGCAGTCTCGGGCGAGGCAAACCCGAGGCAATACAAACACGTGGGTGAAAATAGCCTCAAGCGAATTAATGCTTCGGGGGCTAAGCCCGACAAAATTGGCCTTTTGTAAAGCTAATTATCAATGCGTTACGGGTCAACAATGCACACGCAATTTGGTGTGAATTTTACTTGATATTTCGACCGGACATTCACACAGACTCGTTATCGTGGCTATCTGCGAGATGTATGTAAACAAGTTTTCATGTGGCGATATACGGACACACTTCGTCTCGCATTTCGCCTGGGGGGCAAATATAATTATTACTGACCCGGTAAATGCACTAAGTCCAACGTATGGGTCTCGCCAACATAACATTTTTCTCTATGAGCCTCCCGGATAATTCCGTCGCCCGCATGTTAAGGGTTAAGGGTTAAACCGGGGTTAATGTTTTATTTTTCAACAAATGTGCACTTGTGTTTATCAAGTTGTGGAATATAAATTCATCAAAATATTACCTTCATTACTATCTTTCAATTTGACTGTTTTAATCATGTATTTATAAACTATGTGTAAACAGGAATATCCTCTCGAAGTTCGTTTCCACAAAAAAAACCCAGATAGAACCCTCCTTAAGGCTTAAACCAGCATTACTGTTGTTAAATGTAACCAGTTGAAAATGTCTTCAGTTCTGTAATGTTGTTTGCTTGTGGTGTATGGTTGAAGTCCCTTTACTCTCAGGAATAGTTTGAAACAGTCTTTGTGTTACGGGTTTGTGTTAATAGATTGTTTTCACTTGATGAAGTAGCAACAACTTCAGTGCCAAGAAAATGTCAAGGGAGCATGTTCAGTTGATTTTTACAGTCTCTCTCAAAAAGAGGAATATTTTTTAAAGGACAAGTAAGCACTTGTTCTAGACAGTTTAGTCATGAATACATTATTTCTTGTGATCTGTATATTATGTAAAAATTAATTTTGAATTCTAAGGACACTGTTGTTCCTGGAGGGTTTCCTTTGTGAATTTGCCCGACCTTTTGGCTTGATGTCCCTTAGAAATATTTTTACCATTACTACATTTCATAGGGGCCCTTTTCTTCAGAATTGCCCAAAATGCTCCCAGCCCACCTTCCGCTGACCACTTCGGCTGACCTACTCGGTACAACCCTGAAGGATGCTAGCAACTTTGCCTTAGTGTGCAACAAGTCACATGTTGCAGATATCCATTTGAGTAGGTTTAATTCTGACATCAATGATTTATTCCTACCATTCAAATTACTGTTATTGAGCTACAGTCAAGATGTCCATGTTACGTAAGGATTTGTAATGGTTTCTCTCCCGGCAACCCTGTTGCCCCAACCATCATCACCGAGAATAGTCAATTACAACAAATTGAGCTTCCACTAGGAAATGAGTTAGTCATCCTAACAAATGTCCGGACAGTAGGCTAGCAATAATCCGAGGAATAGTGGATTACGTCAGATTGGTTTCATCGTTAGCGGCCATTCACGACAGGGTTTACATCATACATTGCAGGGTATTAATGATAAAATTACGGGCACCATTAATTGCTTCTCAAAGGAAAAGTGACTCCGATAATTCTAACATTTATAAAGACATAATGATGACGTCGACGTCCTTCCATCAAATTTATCACCTTACCCCTAAAAAGGATCAACATCATCAAACCAACTTTATAGGCTCTGTGGTATTCCACTAAACCCTATACCCTGCACCAGTAGTGAGAGGGTTAGCATCACCCGCTTCCCCTTGGAAATATTGGATTACATGAAACTGTTGGCCTCTAGCGGAGAGGGTTGTTAGCGCCACATAACGCAACAATTGTCTCCACGGCGATACTGCGCTGATATGGGATATCAATGAGTGACCATGCTAGGCAAGTGCAGGCTGATCAGATCAATACATAGCTTACATCGGTAATCAAAGTGTTGACAATTCCTTGTTCTCGCCTCTGCGTATAATAGCATGGAGCTCGGTAATCAATGAGTAGGTGTCTGCCTGGGATAATTGTCCACTCCACATTGTCCCAAGTCTCTATCTAAAACTGCCGTCTGCCTCGGTGTTTGCCAAACCAACCAGCTCTATTGCTCAACATGTAAGGTGGCAGTCGGTTTGATGTCTAATGAGCCCGTTCCATGTACGTCTGCTTTGACCAAAATTGTCCAGATCATTGCATCATTGGTGGTTTTTGGTCGACTGCAAAGTTCTACCTAATTTCTTTGTTCTATAGTTTTAGTGCTTGTCGTCAGCTATATTTGATAAGGGAGAGATATAGACTTTATACAAGGAAACATAATTAGCCCACAGAAGTAGCTAGACTGATTACCTGCTAATTAAAAATCCATATATGTCTGCCATACCAAATTTGAACTGTCTGTCAAACTAATTAACACGATGATGAACCTGCTTGTAGACACAGCCAATCTGAAGCAGTTTCCAGCTGAACAATGCCAAACCATTCAGAAGTGTCCGATTTACAGGAGTGCAAGGGATCTGAAAGTGATATATCACCAAGTTTCTGATTCTTGATGATTTCAGCATTTTATGTATCGGATATATCTGTTTCACGAGCATTGATTAAGTCCACCCAAAAACATCTAAATCTGCAGTTTTCCTGGGTGAAAAAGTAACCTGTGAATGTAGATGCATCCTGGTTGGACATGAGCGTTCTCTGCATCTTCAGTTCAGGTGTAAAATTGAAATCGATTAGTTCTCAAGCAGATTTGTGTGAAAGTTACAATACAGACCACCTGCCTATCTGACGAGGAGACAGCTGACAGCCTATTTACAGCATTGTCGGAGATTTAGATCAGAAACACCTCTGTTGCAATTATCATTAATTCATGTCTTTGATGTGTAATATCAATCATGTCCTCCTTCCATGCTGCTACATTGGCTTGACAACCACCTGAAACAGCTTCTAATGAAATTGTCATATAAAACTGTGTGTATAATTGAATGTTATGTTGGATAGCTGCTTCTCTTACGTTAGTCCTGTTAGTAATTCATCATTGTCATGTGAGCAGCATTAACCCTACCTGTTGTTGAGGGAACATTTCGGGAGAGGCAATCTTTAGTCTATGGCTAATTAATTTCCTTTGAGCAAGGGGGGCAGGATAGCGCAGTGGTTAGTGCGGTCGGCTTCAGATCGAGAGGTTTGGGTTCGAATCCCGTCAGGGGCACGGCAACTTTGTCTGCTGTAGAGAACTGTTCTACACGCAGTAAGGTTCGGGTGCAATGCTACACTGAATTCCAGCACAGTACCACCCATCACTTGTTCCAGCCGATGCTCGCAGGTTTTACGACAATACATAGACACTGGTGTTGCGTGCTTTCTACCTGCAATACCATACAGTCGTGATAAGTGAAATACTCATGAAAACGGCATTAAACCCCAAATCACCTCACTTCCCCTTTAGCATGAGGTGTAAATTCCTGGAAATTGGCCATTCAGAATTGATCGGTGCTAATGAGTTCAGTAGTGAAAGTGTTGAGACCAATCTCTTGCTTGAGTTGAGTCATGATTTCTCAGTGAGCCATTAAAATTTTCTACAAATGTAAATATTTCAAGATACACATATCTATTGTATTGGCAGGATCAATTGTCACACACCAAGAAACTTTCATTCATTGAATTGTAACTAAAGTGACGAATCTTTTATTTCTCATTTCCCTGGCTCACAAATATACATATCATCACCAAATCAAAACATCAAAAGAAATCTCTTTTTACAAATTGATTCCCTTCTCTAGTGATAAAAGCTTTGTGAAGTTCATCCTTTTAATGATTCATTGATAGTTCAGTTGAACACCCATTTGTTCCCACATAGAATATCTTTGGCGCATTGTCCCTTTAAGATGTCAATTTCACAGGCGAGACACAGTGAGAAGTGGTCAATATCCGAGACCGACAAGGGGAGTAAGGACAAACTGATCAGATGCACCTGCATGTCCGTATGCTACTGAACACGAGACGAGTACTCGTTGACTGGGCTAGTGCAACTGTTGCAAAAATGCTTTGATGTTGTTTGATGATTTCAACTTGCCACATACACCAGGTTGAACACGAGTGTTTGTGATTTAAGTATTTGATATTGGCAAATTTTTATATAAGTAAATGTTGGATAGATTTCCAATAATTTAATTCTGGCGTTTTATGTTGAAGATTTGTGTTTGTTTTAGCATTTGAAGCATTTGGACCTAGAATACTTATTTTCATGTCTGTTATAGGTATATATTTGTAAGATTATTATGCATTAGTGTAAAGGTATGTTTATGATTATAATTATATTGAAAAGGTAAATGAATGAAAATAAGTTAGGCAAGTTTATGCAAGTAAAAGTTGCTATAAACAATGAAGATCTATAAATGATTAGGTCAATGCTTTCAATAACATCTTATTTAAAACATGATTTTTCTGTCCTATGTTATACTTGGGTTTATTGATATTGATTTCTTGAGGCAACTCTTGACAATGCATGGTTTTATCTTGCAACTTTACTTGAATCAGCTTTTACTGCAATCTACAGTGTAGTTTCTCCATAGCACCCAATTCATATACATTATATGTTCCTTCATTTTGAAGTGCTATTGATTTTATTTTGGAGGTCCACGTTATCATTACCAGTCTTAACAATTTCTTTCCATATCGGCAAATCCTTGAAAATATATATTCGCATATTAACTGTTGAATTGCAAGATCTTTATAAAGAAGTGACAATATCATCACAACTTTCTCGACCTCACGTCAATAGCACAACCTTTCCTCACAAGTTGCAATCTTTATCTTTCTGAAAGGTTTCCTTAATGGCAGCCAGTATCAATAAGTTTTTATTTCATTGCTCAATCAACTACCGAAATGGTCGACCTAACTTGAGGTCATTTGCACAATTCTATGCATCCTTTAAAAAAACTCCGTTTTGGATCATGACATTTGAGACAGTTGAATGGTTATTATTCCATGCAACTCGATCAATATTTTCAAAGAACGTTTTCACTTTATAACCATCGGTTTTATAGCCTGTTTTGGAATCATGAGTTTAAAAAACTGTTGATCAATAGTTATGGAATCGTCACTTAACTTTTTTTTGATGTAGTTCTTTGTGAGTTTTTCGTGTCTTTTCCAAAGCTAGAAAGCTGAACACAAGAAAGTATTAAAACATTCCTAAAGTCGGACCTATCGTTTCCTCTCACTGATTTAAGTATCTTGGGACTTTGCATCACAAGCATTACAAGGCTGTAATGTTTGTCAGGGGTCGCTACAAAGAATAAACCTGCAATTATCTGTACGCATCCATCATGGCACTGATGGAGAAGAAAACTAAGGCTAGTCTGAAGATTCTGGTAAACTGTTGTGACAAGTTGACGCGATAAGCGGATAAAGTAGCTTGTACGTGGTTCATAGGGGTCTTCATGTCTATTCATAATATACACCATGTGACCACTGTCGGTCTGTCCACGAGTCGTGGTGACAGAGATGCTAAGGAACAGATACATACCCCTCCTGTGTACGATATCATTGTCATTGGTGAGCAGCTGGCTTTAGTGACCGATCATCAGAGCGCGCGGGAGTCGGTGTGGAGAGCGGGTGGAGTCGTGGTGGGGCAGGAACAGCAGTAAGGTAATCCAGTATCACAGAGTATCACAAAAAACACAAGTATATCCAGAATCACAGTATAATCCAAGTATGGACAGACAGGCAGACTGGAAGGAGGACTGAAAAATAGACTTGCTCGGGCGTTGATCCTGAGGGTGGCCTCACCCGGAGGCAGACTCCATGCTGTATATCCTGAGTATTCACGCTGGAGGGTGGAGAGGGCCAGATAGGCAGCAGACAGTCACTCACCTAGCATCTATCAGTGGCAGTGCAGTCCTGTGGCGTGCTGGTCACTAGGCAGATGTGAGCAAGGCTATGCTGCTGCTGCCAGTGAGAGGGTGGAGGGAGGGAGGAGGGAAGCCGGATACTGCTCCCTCAGGAGGACACTTGTAGGACACGGACACACCGGGAGATAGGACACAACACCGCGAGCTTCACGGCAATACAACTCCTCAGCTATAAGCATAATGTATGCAGTTTGATAAACATACTGCACTCCCAAGTTAGGAGGTGGCTATCTAACTTCATTGACAAGTAGGACTGGAGTCTGTCGACTTTAATACCACCCTGTCGTTAGCACAGGCACGCGAGTTCAGAGGCATTGGTTTGGGAGCTGAGAACAGACTCAGACACTGCTGCGACAGGCACTGGATTCTATCTATGCCTCAATTCCTCTAGCACCAGTGCCCACTGGCATAGGAAGCTGAGTTGACAAGTGTGGACTCTGCGTGCAGTGAGCAGCAAGCAAGCCACCAAGCGTGCATGTGTCGCCTGTCCGTCCCTACCTGTGGAGGTGTGAGCTCAGTCCTCATCACTGGAGACAGGGAGCAGCTCAGCATGTGAGACAGCCAGTCTCCTACCAGTGAGAGACATGCCCACAGCGGGAAGCTCGGCTCAGCTCAAGCTGTGAGGAACTAAACCCCACTCAGCAGGAGAGACATAGTCAGCCATCTACCATTGACGAGCCTACCTTTCCGTGAGCTGAGTGGACACTGGCTACCTGTCTCTCGATGCACCTGTGAGTGTGAGCGGGTGACAGTCCGTCAATGATCAATCGCCAGTCGGCCAGGTGAGCTCTTTCTGCTAACACTGGCAGGTGCTTGGTTAGCCTGCTGTCTAGATGTGATGAACACTTGGAGAGCACTTGTTGAAAATGAATAAAGCTTTGTCTGCTGGGACTTTCAACTTGATTGTTTCACAGACGGGTATGTACCTTATTGTTTGATTTGTCACGTCGATGCCCTCTCCGGATACAAATAATCAGCCCTGTACTGATGACTTTAAATATTTATGCTCATCAATGTCTTCTTTCATAGACCCACGGTATTAAAAGACCGTTAAGATAGAGCTGCCTTTACGCTTGTATAGTCCAATTGATACATGTTGGCTAGGTATACATATATTTCTACAAGTATTTGTATGAATGTTAAATAGTGTATCATCTTTAGAGGAGTAGATTGTGATTACATGTCAATATGTTTTGCAGCAACTAAAGTACTTGTTCAAGACACTGTAATCCAGGAAGATAATCATTTTGAACTGGATAGCATCTGAGGTAGAAGGTTCTTTTTATATTGTCAGTTTGAAGATTAAGAGGCATGCAAGCAACATTGATACAAAAATTGGAAGACGAAGTCTTGTGCCTATTGATTAGAGAAAGTTTCTGCAGTTTCCTGGAATGAGATGTGGAGATGCAATACCAATTAAAAGTTCATTTTAATAAAAGTGAAATTCATCTCTCACTACCGCTTAACGATATTGTGGAATGGATTCTTAAATTTTAATTTTAAAACTTAAAAAAAATAAATGAATCATAAAAAGTTCTGCCTGATCCAGTGTGGTGAATCTTTGATTCAAAATGTTGCACCGACTTAAATGTTGAAGTTATTTGAAAATATCTCAGTTTGCTAACGAGACCAGATGTCACTGGATTAATGTATCGAAAAAGCAGTAAATTCAGATTTAGAATAACTGAAAATCAATCTTCAAACTGACAACATTCAATATATATATTAAGTATTTTGAAAGCTCTATTATAAAAATTATTTTGAGAGGATATATTGTTCCGAGAGGGAATACTTTATATATTGTTCCGAGAGGGAATACTTTATATATTGTTCCCAGATGGGATACTTTATATATTGTTCCAAGAGGGAATACTTTATATATTGTTCCGAGAGGGAATACTTATATATTGTTCCGAGAGGGAATACTTATATATTGTTCCGAGAGGGAATTCTTATATATTGTTCCCAGATGGGATATTTTATATATAGTTCCGAGAGGGAATACTTTATATATTGTTCCAAGAGGGAATACTTTATATATTGTTCCGAGAGGGAATACTTATATATTGTTCCCAGATGGGATATTTTATATATAGTTCCGAGAGGGAATACTTTATATATTGTTCCGAGAGGGAATACTTTATATATTGTTCCAAGAGGGAATACTTTATATATTGTTCCGAGAGGGAATACTTTATATATTGTTCTGAGAGGGGATACTTTAAATATTATTCCGAGAGGGAATACTTTGAACATTAACCAATCCCTTGAGTTTAATATCTCTGAAAGTAGGATATGTTTACCTTTTCTAAAAGGTCACACGTGTTAAATTGGTCATTATGACCGTCATCTGTATCAATCACAAAACAGATAATCTCCTGGCATTAATAACAACATGAAGGCAGGAAAAATAAATTAAGTTCTCAAAATATTTGAGATTTTCCCTTTGAAAGTAAATATTACATAAGCATACCAACAACATCACAACTTTCTGAAAGAATATCAAACGTTCATTCCATATGCTTTCTTTATCTGAATATTATTTCATGAACTATATCATTTATTGCATCATTCAATATTTCTAGTCAACCAAATGTTTGATTTATAAAACAAGAGTAATTATGTCATTATAGACTGATATTAGTTTAACCCTCTATCAGACTTTATCCTTTAAGCTGTATTTTGCCGAAGATGCCTTGCTAAACAGAATATGTCCATTGCAACCTGGTGCTTCTAAATCATTGTGGACCCACTAAAATGTATTTGAAAGGTTAAAGGTGTCTGGTTTCCCCACTCAAATCAATAACAGTTGTTTTATATGAATGTTTAGCCCAAAGACATTAAACATTAATATTGTCGTGTTCCAAGTATTGATTCCTGTAAATGTAACTGTCTTCTTGCATTGTCGACACAAGCAATTCTTATTGAACAGTACTGAAACGCCCGAGAAACCTTAAAAACAAGAAATTTTAATCATGTTCCTGTCTAAGAATCAAGGAACTGAGTTAAAAAGTAAAATTTTCAAATAAATAAATTTGTTGCCTTTTTATGAACTGTCAACACAAACTGGTTTAGAAATAAATATTTCGATAGTAATTTCTCAATTGCATTCCTTAATTTTTTGGAGTTTATTATCAACATTGCAAATAAATCATTTGGGCATTTGTGTAATGTTCATATTTTGATAGTTTCATTGAGTGAACTAATGATTTCATAGTTACTATAGGTTTTTATGATACAAGTTTAAGCATTGTATGTTATTTTGTGTAATATAGATATATACAAATGTATGTACTAATCAATCAAAGAAATATTTCATCAAGTCTAATAGATGACAAGAAAAAAGTCAAGATACTGTTCACAAATATGGATTAGCCAAAACCTGTATCGCAGAACTAATGATACGGTATTGTCAGATCACTAATTAGAGTATGAGATTGATCAATAGCTTTATTTACTGTCTGTTGGTGTCCGTTATGATATTCATTATTACCAATCTACACAACTTTGAAGGTGTACATGTCACCATTGACGCCTGTCGTCATAGCAACAAGACATAACTTGCTTTCAACCAATAGCAAGGGACTGAAATAATTCTTCATTTTCACATCCATGCCATTTTGTTTCCGATTTTCCTTTTTTGCCCGAAGGCATGACTATTTTATTTTTGTGTTTTTGTGGAATGTTAAATTATATCTGTTTAAAGTTTTATCTTTAAATGTCGGTCTGATTTTCAAAAAAATATTTAAGTATGGTCGAGGTTATAATTTTCATTATTTACATTTAACATTATGTCAAATTGCTGTCAGTGATACATAATTGTAACATGATTTCGGTGTATCCTTGATTCTGATTGGTTGATTTGCCTATGTTGAATTACAATGAATACCCGCAAATTACTTGGGGCGAATCACCGCGAACATATACATCGTGTTCACAAGATTCGGCCCGACTCAAAATTTAATTTTTCTATTTCTCTTAATATGTGCTCCTTTCTCAAATTTGACAGGTGTCATTGTCATTTTCTAACTTGTGTATACCCGTATAGGTCACAAATAACTGTCAGAATTAATTAATTTCAAGTTACTAAAATGTTTTCAACTAGAAAGATTTGTCCAAGTTTGACGCCTTCGTTCATGCGGTTGTGTTTACCGAATGCCGTTGCCATGGCATGACGTCATAGTGAGCAACCGTTTTGACGTCACAATGCTAGCGTCATTGTCACAATGGGTTAGGGCAAGTTTAATATTTTTGTTCCTAGGTCTTTTACTGTGTTGATGTCGTAGATAAATGTTTATCGCCATCTAAAAGGATACGTGAATATTATGAAGTGAACATAGTTGAGTGACACTGTTTGAGCTTTTGTGTAAATTGTTGCTAATGTAGGCATATTACGCCGAGTATTTACATTTGTTTTGACCTGACCACACCTCTAACAAAAATGGAACAGTCGCAAAGTCCTTTCCACTCAGGGATAGGTACGCAAAAAGAGAGTTCGTTTCAAAACGCCTGATAACTAACGGTCATGTTACAATATCGATAAATAGTTGCGTTTGTAAAATTTCCGGGATTCATTGCTATTCAACACCCGCAAATTTCAGCGTTTAAAACCTCCGGCTAACGCCGTCGGTTTTTAAACTAAATTTGCGGGTGTTGAATAGCAATGAATCCCGGAAATTTTACAAACGCAACTATTTATCTTATAAATGTTTTCTTATTATCATACTTTATTACACATTTGTTTCTTGATATGTTGATCAAAAGAGACAAATTTTAGCTACATGCAGATGAGTTCGGGAACATTTACAACCTTGGAAGAATATTTTAAGAATTTCTAAAAATTCATTAGTAATAGTAAAAGTGCAATATCAGTGATAAATATACCCCTGTGTCCTGCATCAAATGCTCTTAAAATTTGGAATGGACTCATAAAAAATTTAGCTGCAAGTCCCCAGGACTCGAAGGGTTTTTATGTAGTATTTGCTAAGTTATCAGGGACTCTCTTGTATCTGTTTGGACTCACAATAGCTCGTAGCGAGTCCCTGGACTCTGCTTGTCATATTTGTAAATTCATGACATTCATCAGAGGACATGTTAAATGACCCATTGAATCCTAAGCTAAAACAACTCTTTTCTAGTTCATAAAAAAATACAAAACATGTTCTGAGATGTCCAAAAAGATTAGCCAGTCCTCATAGCACGAAAAGCTCAGTTTGGCAATTCCATTAATCCAAAACATTTTCTGAGAAAAGGAATGTATCCACCAACATAAGAATGTCCAAAAAGATAATCTAGCCCTCGTAAGCCCAGTCTCCTGAGTGTTGACACAACACTGATCATCTGTCCATCAGCGCCATCTATATCAGGAATAACGTCCAGCAAGCCGTCCATAGCGAAGCGAGCATCTGAGAGAATCTTTGATGAGCAAGAAGTCGGCACCATGTGATGGTTAAGTAAAAGATCACTGCACGCTGACTTGATCAGACACTCCATGAAATAATTACGTGAGAAAAACTTGAAGCACTAGGTACGAAGCCTTGTTTGATCTGGTACCTAGCTCTGCCTGTGTTTACTTTGCAAGGAACAAGTTTGAGCTGTGCTACTTTACTCAATGATGTCTCAATGCGTGTTTCATTGTAAGGACCTCTTTGTTGATGTATCTTCTTTTAAATTTGAGTGTGGTTACTGATAAATTAATTCCAAATTTGAAGGACTTTAACTCTTTTCCTGCAGACTTGGGATAACTCCAGATGTGTGTAAAAACCTGATGTACATAATCTATAAACTACGGAAATTGTTAAGCTATGAGCATCAGTGTTCATGGGCAATAATATGAATTGTAAACTTTCTAAAAATCTAAATTTGTAAACTATAAAGCAAGCTTAATGTATCCTCAAATTCTTGACACTGTTAAACGATATTGATGCGAAGAAATACATCTTTATATTCAAAGATTCTCTTGTTATGACCATTACAGTCTGGCTTCCAGAACTCATAACTTCCAAACATTCATTCAGTCCTTTGAAATGCCATGACATCAATCCACCAGATTTAGTATCATGCAATGATTGATAAAACTGCAATGCACTGCCATATTATATAGTATAAATTGCTACATTCGGAGTACTCTCAGTCTATTCAGCATGAGCTATGTCCAATGCAAAATTGCTTGCCATCTTGAAGAATCTGTGATTATAGAAAATGGTAATGAATTTGTAACTGAAAAGCCTCAGATGTTCCATTGAGAGTTCTGATGAATGTTCGGAACGTCCTGATCTGTAAGTGAAAACTGGGTCATCCAGTGTACAACTTGTAGCAGGACTGTTGAACACAGCACGTCACATCAAACATCTTGTTGCCTTTGATGTCTTCCATTTGTTGCTTAGATGTATTTGGAGGAAGAATATGATTAGAGTGATGCATTCTCTGCTTCAACTGATTGGGAGAGGACACTTACTCCAACTGATTGGGAGTGACAACTTGTTCATACAGATGATTAGATGTTTGGTGTGTTTCAACTGATTGGGAGTGGACATTTGCTTCAACTGATTGGAAGCGGCAACTTGCCCATATGGATATATTATAATAGATGCTTGTTTTCAACTGATTGGAAGTGGACACTTTCTCATACAGATGATTTATACACGATTGGTGTGCTCCAACTGATTGGGAGCGACAACTTGCTCGTACAGATGATTAGAGAGTGTTAACACTTAACCTGCTAATTGATTCAATTCTGGGATAGCTTATCTTTGTGCAATCTCAATTATGTCCTATAACTAGTAATGTGCAGATTCCCCCGAACACTTGGCACTGGTTCATGGTCTATCGAAATGTCGCACACAGAAAACGATGGTTCCTGCTGGATGGATGTGGTCCTACCGTAGGGGGACAAAGCAGCACCTGTTTCTGCGACAGTCCAATAACAATGGGTTTGTCCTGCCCGAGGCAGTACATGAGAATGATCTCCACTAGTGGAAACTGTTGTCTGCAGGCTGGACTCTCCATTGAATAGAGTTCACTGTTGGCAGGTGCTCTCACAGGTGCTCAACCTCACCGAGGCTGCAGGATGCTGGAATGATTACACAGAAAAACAGGATATGCTTCATGGTCCAAGTTTTTTTATCGTCTGGGATGTCCAGAATGAGGCGGCACTGACTTAGGAACCAATCATCTCATTGAATGCTTTGGGGTTAAAATGATGCCATGAGTTGCAGGAAATCATTTTTAGGAATTTTGAGGTGCTGCTTTGAATGAGCTTAGAATTACACTTGTACTCTTCATAAGTGTTTATATAGGGGTGGAATTGCATGCTCTCATACCTAAAAACATTTGGGGACCTTATTTGGGACAATTCAGTGTTGAGTTGACCGAGAGCATTTATTTCCATATTTGCATTAATACCAAACTCTTGTAATACTTACATGATCAGTATTCAAAACCTGAACAAGTTTAGAATGTCTTGTACGATCGTTTCATTTGTTTAGTTATAAATACACTGAAACTGGACGTTGAAATACATATCACCTGCCGCTTTTATCGTGTTATATTTGGTGTTAATTAGCAACTGGCCGTTTGGGTTTATGTCTTTATCTCAAATGAAGGAAGAGCTTGATTAATTTTCCATTGTTTATGAAAAGAAGCATTACAGAAAAGAGATCTGGATGTTAACTTGGCTATAATCTCATCATATTTATAGCAAAACCAAAGCTTGGCTATTCATAACATATTGCCTATTGAGATCAGGTGTCTCGTAAATTGGCATCATTCTGATATGAGAAGTAATTGAAGTAACATGAGCATTCGTTCAACATGGCGCTGCTGGGCGAGTATTGGAGTTGAAGGGATCGGGATTAGCTCTCATCGAAGGGTCTGAGGTTCAAAATCCTGGGATTTGTCTCTTGTTAGATCTACTCTACAGTTACTGCCAGTGAGGTCTGAGGTTCAAATCCTGCCAGGGACTTAACTCTTGTTAGATCTA
Organism: Gibbula magus; assembly: GCA_936450465.1. Classification (NCBI taxonomy): domain Eukaryota; kingdom Metazoa; phylum Mollusca; class Gastropoda; order Trochida; family Trochidae; genus Gibbula; species Gibbula magus. The sequence continues at coordinate 59,217,914 of OW388304.1, read as the reverse complement.
CTCTATGGTTACAGCCAGTCAGGTCTGAATACACTGCAGTGGTAGCAATAGTTGTCAGCATCCAACCACACCTGCAGGTTTCATTTCAAAGCTTATCCATAATGGTGTTGTAGGCTTTCTTCCAGTAATATTCTTTCCTACATTGAGCACACCTTAGGGTGTGGAAAAGGCGCAAAATAAGTCTCCAATTATTATTATAATTATTATGTAATATACTTTGTGCAGTGACGTTTAGCTTGTCAACTTCTCATCTTTTATAAATATTGAATGGCTAAAAGTGTTTTTACAATTCAATAACTGCATACAAAAATTGTCACAACTCAAGGTCAGTTTTGTGTTTACGGTGTAGTACAAGTACATCTGATTCTATCTGTCGTGCCATAGATCGTGAAGAAACCACATCAACTGGTTCTGCCAAGCTGCAGCTAGAGTTGAAGGCTCCCCGGGGAGGTGATATTGGGAGAAGTGGTAAGGAGGACTGACGTCCAATGATCAGGGGAGAATTTAGGGACACTGATCAGGTGACACGCTGAATATAAGGCTCATAGCAAATTCATTCTCATCTTAACAGTGAGAAGTTTAAAGGAAATTTACTAAAGGTTATTTTGATTCTGAACTCAAATTTCTCCAATCATATCAAATTCTTCAATCTACTACGCAGGATAACCTTTGCAAGTAATATTTATGCCGCAAATACTTTGGCAACAGAAATAAGTGAAAGGAGAGTAGATTATTTACTATTTAGGGATGTGAATGAAAGTCCTGATTTCCATTTGCTCAGTAATTGAGACCAATGTAATCTCGTGCTCTTCCAACATTTCTGGAAGTAAAGAAAAGATTGTATTGGATTACAAGAATCTCTAATATGTCCCTTTTCTCGTGTTACCACAACTTATTAATACCAGTTACTATAGTAACCAGAGGGATAGTTCCATATATTCCGGCTTAACTCTTGTTTGATTGATATACAACATTTTGTACTACATAGTCGTTTACCTCTCATGGTCTATATTGTCGTTTTTCATGGAATTTTTTTTCGTTCATGTTGTATTAGCAAAATTTTATTTCCAATTTTTTTTTTTTTTACTTTTAAATTGGATAAATGGTGGTGATAGCTTCTCACAAAATTTTCTTTTCATAGTTAGTTTTCAATATTTACATTGTGATTTTAAATTTGGATCTACAATTAGGAATAATACAGCATTCTGTGGTGTTAGTGGACAGTTTAGAATCAATGATTGGTCAATTTTGCTCATTGGGATAATAAAGTGTCACAAAGAGGATTAGATTAAGGATCAGGTTCTCGCACGGCTGAGGAAAAAGTGTGTGACTGCTGAGCATGTTTGTATTGGAGGAGCAAGCCAATAAAGCCTTTGCCCATATCCATCGTGCGTTTTCTTGTCCGCTACATCTTTTTTAAAAGTGGGAAACGCAGCATGGGAGTACGTCACACGCAAGGTGTAAGTACATTGCCCACACGAAACGCCTGGCGGTGATCTGCTACGTGCATCATACGTTGGGCACGTGGTAAGTGAGTTGTAAGTGCTTACAACGTACTTACTTCTAACGTGTGACGTGCGATTGCATCGATATCGTACAGAGGCGTACTTACATGTGCTGCACACGCACACATGGTGTAAGTGCTTGCAAGTGCCATAAACGTAAGTTTTTCAACCCGATTTTAGGCACCCTTGGGGTGGGGGTATAAGGCGACCTTCAGAGGTTCTCTCTCTGTGATGCTGCCTCAAAATGCCGCCCATTCAACGCAGAGACTCCTGGTTCTGATACTGCAAGAGCAGCTTCAAATGGAATGGCACATAATAACTGCAGAAATCGGTGCGCACAACGTACGTTGTAAGTGTGGAACAAGCCCATTACTGAGGAGCAAGTTTGGTTGGAGAAACAAGCCCATTGTGAATGGAGCACGCCTTTTCCTGAGAAAGAAGCAAATCCCCGACTTCAGTAATTTTACTTGTCTAGGTAGATTCCTGGACTCTGCTAGGTTCGTGGAGTCTTCAACTGTCTCTCCTCCCTGGTTCTGCGTTTGATTGCCTTTCTCTTGTTACTCCAACAAGACAAGCCTCTTTCACAAACATATCATGTTCAGTCTGTTAGGCCATTACTTCCACTTTTCAGCGCTAGTGTTTAACTGAGAAACATTGCCATTGTAGCTGTTGCTGTGTACACAACAGTCCAGACGTTTTGCAACCCGAGTCTTCAGTGGATTCATGATGCGATTGTGCCTGTACAAGTTGCCTCCATTCTACTCCGTAGCTGTGTTTCTTGTGCAATTAGTTGATACTTCAGAAAGTTCTTGGCTTTGTTCATTGTGTCCATGAAACGTGATCCCTTGATGAAGTTTGAAAAAGTTGATTTTCTTGGTTTCTGCTTTGACTGATTTTACAGAAGGTTTTTAAACTTTCAGAAAGCATTTCTTTTACAAATGAAGCTGTAGATTTTTATTTCCTGTTTAGTTTGTCTTGGTTTCTTCAGCTTACTCGAACCAATTTTTTCTTTTTTAAAAAGTTATCTTTGTAATGCTTTTAACTTGATTCAGAACTTTTCATTTGCAGAAAAGAATTGGAAATTGTGGACATTTTCATAATATTTTGGTAGGAGGCTCTGAAAGCTTTTGAAGCAGGTGTTGAATTTAACTGTATAATAATACCAGCAATTCAGAGTTAATTTCCGAAAGTACTTAAACTAGCAAATTGAAGCTACAGGATCATATCATCTTTAAATTGAAACAAAGCTTTGGACTACCAGTCAAAATTACAAACCTAGGAACTTTTTCACAAGGTATAAGCTAAAGGTCTGGTACTAATTTCGAACCCTGAGTTAACATCATTATGACCTACGTTTTTAATGTCTAGGTCTTCGTGCCACCAATGTAGACTTGAAAAGAGCAATTCATGGACCTAGGCTCTTGTAGAGTGGAGTCTGGGCCCACCTGCTGTGTGGATGCTGTTACAGCAGCGTTATCAGAGACGGGGAATGGAGTTGCTATATAATCTGGGCGGGAGGTTCACTACTCTGCACCTCATGTATAATGCACGCCGCCATTAGTGACGGCTTCCTGTTCGTGACAACGTGCACTCCATTACATAATGGCTGTCCTTCGAGGTATGCCGGTGACACTAATGTAGATTGAAACACTTGCAGTTTTTGTATCAATGATTCATTTTTGATTATTTTTCAATATGTTTGGAGATGGATCCTCAAAATGAATCCTCACATTGGATTGGATGTTTTTTGAGTTCTTGTGTTAATTGAACTCCTCATTGGAATTTGCAGTGTCAAGTGTCTATAGTATTAGATTTTGTGTCTGGATGGAACTGATTCTTATGTTTCTTATGTTATGTGGGTTTGATTCTCGCGAGAATTGTTCTTCATGCAATTGCTATTCGGCTTGACCGTAATGTTCCATTGTAGTTTGTTATCAATTTGTTAGTTCCATCTGTGGCTTGCTGGTTTCACTGCATTTCATGACATTGACATTTAAATGAAGCCAGCAAAGTTGTTCTTCATCCAGACTCCAACACATACCGTAGTTGACTCCCAAACCGGGAAGCTAAGGGTAAAGTTTCCACAAATGATTTCAATAAACCAGCAGCAAATATGCAACCATAGTGCACCACAAACCAACAGGCCAAGGGTTAAGTTTCTATAAATTATTCCAATAAACCAGCAACCGTAGTGCACTCCCAAACCAGCAGTTGCAGAGTTGTAGGGAAATGTAGAATGTGTTGAGACAGGGGTGGAGGACGGTACCTCGACTGGAGACAATTATCCTTCCCGCCTCGGTCCCGTGGTCTGAGTTGTGGTGTGTCCCTGCTGCAATCAGAGGAGTCTGCTGCAATCTTGTCTTGCTCCTAACTTCTCATCCTTTCTGTCCCCTTGTATTCAAATCAGAGCTGTCTGTGGAGGCAGCGTAATTGATTGCAGCTCGAGCTTTGAGTAATGGAAACCATTCGTCTCTGATGGGAGGATTCAATGTGACAATTACGAAACTTGAAAACTCAAATCTACGCTGATTGTGAGGAAGATAGAAATTGCTTGCTCACACTTCATAAACATCGAAAAAGTTTTCTTCTTGAGCCTGGAGTAGAGTAAAGTCACCTTGTGGTTCATCATTCTTTGGTTTCTTTTGTTTCTTGTGGGCTTGGTCTAATTGAACACTTGTGTATCCTCTGCTGACATTTATCCTTTGTTTAACTTCTGAAATGTTGAAAACATTTCATGAAATGGTCTGTATCAAATTGCAGAGGACACACAGCAGTGATAATGTTTTTAGTGGTTTTTGTTCCTTTATTCTGCACTGTGGATATTCAAACAATGCAATCTAGCCGTCCGAATAAAGTCAATTCCTATGACCAGGAATGCGCTTTGTCCAGACAACAAAGGTTTGTTTTCATTTCTTTTTCCTTCTTTTTGTCTTGTCTGGCCACTATTGATTGAAGTTGACCAGTTCTTATTGCCCATGCCTAGTCCAGAAAATACTGAATTGCTGTGATCCAGGTTTCATAAGTGAACCAAGATGATAAGATCAGCACTGGCATTAAACAGACAGCGATGCTGCAATCATTAAACGAAAATGGGAAAAGTTTGGCAAAAATTTGGTAGCATATTGCCATGTGAAGCTCTTAATTATGTGCAGAAGCAGACATTATTCCACAGTTAAGTGAAGGCACAGACACTACCCCCACGGATCAATGCGTCCCATGACGTGAAAAGCTTAACAACGCAGAAAAGAGAAGTTTTTCATGCTCCCAAGCCTCATGGAATAGGTACACGATTGATTAGCAATTTGTGGGATACCGCAAAAATACCAAGGGTTGTCACCTTAACACAACAGCTTTCCAATCTTTAGCATGATATATTTTACCGTAGGCGCATGCCTCGATTTTTCTCAACCACAAAACATCAAAGAGTGCCCGTGGAGACCGTTTCGTTCATCGACTGTGGCCGCTAAGTGCTAACAGTGTGATTAAAACTGCCTATAAAGACCCATGTGCGATTATATTTCATAGAAGATTTGAAATTTATCGAGATTGGGTGGCATGGTTATGTTCAAAGTGAGCTGCATTTATCTAATCTAAGCTGATTGTCTTGTATTAAAAAGTTTTGTTATGCAACGGCTGAAAAATATGATGTATGAGTTGAACACCTAATGTGATAAATTTCATTGGCTGCCGTATCCTTAATGGAATGATTCCTGGTAAATGATGCTGGCACTTTTAGTTTACCTTGCACAATTATTCTTGGTCTAAACTGGAATGAGCATTGACTGACTTCACTGAAATCGGGAATTTGTCCTATGCTATTTAATGATTATATATTTTCATCAAATTTATATGATAAATGGCACTTGTAGGTTCGTTTGTTGCAAAATATTTCACAACAATGCATAGCCACCGCAGCGTTGTGGGCTTTCTCCCTGCATTGATACTAACTGTTGAAGGTGGCATTAAATCTCAAATCACCTTAACATGTGGGACCCTGTGTCAAGACATCCCTCAAACGCTGTAGATTTATGAATGAATATTTTCCTCAGAGCTAATTTTATACAAATTATGCACAATTCAGAATGAACCTCATCTCATTTGACTTCTTGCTCAAAGCTTGCAAAAAATTTGACCTCCTACACATGGCAAATTGGATAAGGAACTGACTGTAATTGAGTCTGCATTTATGCTAATTCTCTCGCCTTATATCAAAGCTGGAGTTTAACGTTTTTCCTCTTGTCAATACCATGGCTGACTTACATCACAACCACAAACTTTACTGAAATCTTCGAGAAATTCATCAAGAAAAGTTATTTTACTTTACCTGTCTTGTCAAGGGAAAATCCTTTTTGTGTTTCTCGTTTTAACCCTTAAGCTCGCCACAAATGGATGTGATATACCCTAGAGACGTTAAATAATAACTCCTACACTTAACCCTGTAGCTTTTGATGTAGTGCCCTCTTGAGTGGCTTTACTCTCTAGCTGCCTATTGGCAAGTGTTAAACCATTCTCCGGCCAATTTACAGGAATCGTAACTTGTTAGTGAATCATAAGCTGGCTTTGGCCATTGGTTAAAGATAGGCTATGACACATTTAGATAAAGCGTCAACTACAGAAAATTAAGCAAAAAATACCAATTTGACCTGAGGCAAATGATAAAAGGACCCAGAATTACAAACATTCCCCCTATTTTTGAGTACCTTTCCATTTCAAATGAGATATAACTGGAATATGCCTATTTTTGTTAGTGGTTTAATGTCACATCAGTTGATGAACTTGCCTCATTGAATATATATATATAGTCATGCCTTGCTCATTATTTTGCTGAAATGATTTTGGATCTTGTAACCACCCATCACAGTTGACCAACTGACTTGTCACTGAATGAAGTGACAGGTTTATTTTTTAAACATGTGTTTTGTTTCAGAATTTTTATGCCACAAATTGAGTCTAAAAAATCCATTTGGTTCGATCGTCTCACATCAGTTGACCAACTGACTTTTTAGCCTGTTTGTGATAGATCTTAATGTGTTTTTTCTTTGTTTACAGAACTACGACACGAGTGAATCAAAACTGAGGAGAGAGTTTGAGGTCTATGGACCAGTGAAAAGGGTAGGTGCAATTGATTCTTTTTTATTTGAATTTCATTCTTTTTATTGAAATGTTGTAATTTTCTATGCCTTTCACATTGAATTTTGTGTTGATTTCTTATCTTATCAATTGCCTCAAAGAAAGCAAAAAAATCTTTCTAAGTTTGGGCAAAAATAATTTTGGTATTTTTCAATCCGACTCAATCACTTCAATAACTTTGAAATATCCAAAATATATTTTCTCATTTTACAATTTTGAATTATTCAAACAATATGTCCATGTTAAATATTTGGGTTATATCTAAACAAAAGGTTTTTTTTAAAGTTTGGCGGGAAGCAACAATTTGGGGCAGTTGGTAGTTAAGAACATTTAAAAAATAGAAATTAAGCTTATTTGTCGGAGGGATTGATCATGGAACAGGTAGGTATCTGAACAGTTTCTAATATTTCTTGCAAGCTGGCAGTTGAAGTATTTCTCGGAAACACAGAAACAACCCGAAACTATGGATTAGAATTTACTCATGTTATCTCGCCATCCATAAAGTTGCCTTCTAAGCAGTTTTAGGTAGAGGTTAACAAGATTTATTGCTTGTTAAATTGTCTCTTGTTCACTGGTGATTGCTGTCGAGTACCTGTTCCATACCTCATTTACAATCAAGTCAGCTAAACAAACCTTAGCATTGTTTTATGATGTGGAAGAGCCTTCTTTCAAATAGAATGTTCTTTTCGTCAATTTTGAGTTCTCAAATTTTTCCTGCAAATCGACGAATAGCAAATTGTTTCACATTGAGTTTCGGTCTTTGAAGGTCATTAAGAAGTTGTATACATAAGAACAGGAATATTTTCTGGATAACAACTTCTTTAATGTGAAAATATTTGTGTATTTTCACATTAAAGAAGTTGTTATCCAGAAAATATTCCTGTTCTTGTTATGAGTTTACATTTATTATATCCAAGAAGATTTATATATACAAAGTTCATGATGCTTATTAATGTCAACTACGAGCAATACAAATATCAAAACTGACTTGAACCTTGCATGATTAGTTTCTGAGAAGGTTAAATCTGAAATTGATCATATCTTTGAGAGAATGGTAAATTATGTTCAAATAGTAAACTGAATTTATTAGGATTTTTTAAACAGGAAAAGGGAACATATGTTTTACGCTAAGATATCTTTGGAGAAAATTATTTTGACTTGATTCAAACAGATCAATTTGAAATTTTTATTGGAAGCCTAAAGATTCCAATTATGTAAAATGATTAAATAACTGCACCAGAATCAATTTTGAAATCTGTAATTATCTTGAACATGAAATTATTTCTGACAATGACAGAACTGAATTAGGGAATTAGCAACATCCCCTCCGTCGATATTAACCAATTGTTCCTTAACATAAACACACTGTTCCTGGCTTCAGACGAGCCGTTTCAAAAAGTGCTTGTTCGGCAAGTTGTATGTAAATTTAGCAAATTGATGCTTTCAAATGAAGATGGAGAAGTTATTTGCGGTTTCCTAATTGCTTCATCCCGACTCCAATACTAATAGGCATCGAAACTGTTTACCCAATATTTAAAAGTATTTGTGTGGCTGTTGTCGATAAACGGCATTCAATGTTTTGTATTAGCACTCGGGTGTGATACGGTCTCGTATAACAGCGTTAGTTCGTATTGATCATTCTCAGTGTTATTATACAGCATTTTGCATACATATGAATAGAAGTCTGCCATTTCTTCCGCTTCTGTCACAGAGGTAGAGTTAATCTTATTTGAATCGCCATAAAGTACGCTGCCAGATAATATCCTTTCGATGGAGTTTTTTATGATGCATTAACTTTTCTTCCAATGCTTGCAAAGCAAATTGCTACATTAACTGAATTTGTCATGTTGCATCCCCCATTGTGTTCAACGAACAGAGAAAACACATTAGATTGAAAGAAGCAGTCATTATTGTTGTTGTTCAGGGCAAGAGTGCTTGATATTACATTGCAGACCATATCTGTTTCCATGGAAATAAAATTATTCATGTATGTTTTTTTTTCTACACCTCCAAGATGATTTATGTCTGGTTTTATTCTCCAATAAAAGATCGCCCTCTTTGACTTCTGTAAATACAACTTTCGTTCTTCATTCATGTTCTTCATTCATGGTTAGCGCGTTCGGCTTCGGATCAAGAGGTCCGGGGTTCGAATCCCGCCAGGGGCACGGCAACTTTGTCTGCAGTAGAGAACTGTTCTACACGCAGTAAGGTTTGGGTGCAATGCTACACTGAATTTCAGTGCAGTACCACCCATGGTTCGCTAGTTCCAGCCGATGCTCGCAGGTTTCACCGCAATGCATAGCCACATGGCGTTGCGGGCTTTCTCCCTGCCGTAATACTAGCAGCCGCGATATAAGTGAAATACTCTTGAAAGCGGCGTTAAACCCCAACTCACTCACTCACTCACTCTTCATTCATGTTCTTTATAAATGTTCTTGAATGAATTGGGTGGAGATTGTGGCTTAATCTCAATGATATCCTGAAGTGCTGAATCTTTCGAAACTGATGTGAAATCTAAAAATATACTACAGAGCTCAATCGAGCCAGAATATCTGTATTCCACCAGCAGGTTTCAGGGGTCCTGCTTATTTAGGAGGCAGGATAGCACAGTGGTTAGCATGTTTGGCTTCGGATCAAGGATTTGAATCCTGCCAGGGGCTCGGCAAGTGTAGAGAACTGCTTTACACGCAGTAAGGTTTGGGTGCAATGCTGCACTGAATTTCAGTGTAGTACCACCCATGGTAAGCTAGGTCCAGCCGATGCTTGCAGGTTTCACCCGAATGCATAGCCACCATGGCTTTGCGGGCTTTCTCCCTTCAATAATACCGGTAGTCGTGATAAAAGTGAAATACTCTTGATAAAGGCTTTAAACCCAAACTCACCTCACCTACTGAAGTTAAATTCCAGTAACTGATAGATAGTCTACAATGCCTTCATGCTAACTTGACAGGAAACAGAACTTTAGAGCTATATTCAGGAGTATGTCTCAATCATTAATTTCCCCAGTTGGCTTTTTAAAACTAGACTTTACAGAACAATAACTTTTATCATGTAATAGTGTCATATGTCCTAAGCATGGTTTCTATCAATTACTGAAATTATCCGACAAGTCCGTAGATAGCAGCATAGGTGTATGTAAATCTAATAAAGGGGTTAGAGCATGGACTTCAACTTTCCTACACGCATTACGCTTTCAGTGCACTATCATCCATAGTTTGCTAGTTTCAGTCTTCGGTCACAGGTTTCACCCTCAACGTTAAGTGACGATGTTATTGCAGGTTTCACCCTCAATGTATAGTAACGATGTTATTGCAGGTTTCACCCTCAATGTATAGTAACGATGTTATTGCAGGTTTCACCCTCAATGTATAGTAACGATGTTATTGCAGGTTTTTCCCCTTCGATAATACCTACCCCCGTGATATGGCATGTAACAGTATTCACTTAGATCGCCTAGCCTAAACTCTTCAAATTTGAAAATGTAAAGAAGTTAAACATCTGGAAAACATTGTGTGAAAGAGTCATTACAAAGCATTACCTTGCCTAGTTGTTCCAGTCCCTAGATGTTCTAGTCCCCAGTGAATCACTGAAGATGAAACCATAAGAGGATTTGTTTATATCTGGAAAGCCTGCAATATGTCACAAATACTCCCTTAGCTTTTTAGCTTGGAAATAGCAACATGTTTTTGTTTTGTGCTGGATAATTGGGAAATGGTTTTTGTTTCAAGCTGTCAATTTGAGTTTTGGGGTCAGTCTTCATGCATAAGTACAATATTCTAAGGTTTTTCTTTATGTGGAATGCTTAAATGTCTTTTTTTTTAAAAGGTACAAGAAAAAGTTTTCAATGGTGTTTATGAATAATTCTTTGAGAAATTTCAGTACAAAAGAAATGCCATATAATTTTAATCCCTAAATAATAATAATATTGTACAATATATTCATATGGATATAGAGAGTTCCACCTGCCCAAATAAATCAGGCAGACAGTTGAAAGTTAACATCAAAGTTCAGGTTCCGAAACTGTTGGTGAACAAACTTTCTGTGAAAGTCTAGAAGTTTCAACTGCAGTGCAATCAGTAAAGTCCAATTCTAGGATAGTGCAGCTATAATACATTTTACATTGTACGTTTTTCTGTCCTTATAATGCTGAGTGTCAAGCAAGAAAGCAACCACTCCCATCTTTTAACGCGAGAAGGAATCGAACGCCGGTGTTCCGGGTGATGAACAGACACTCTACCAACTGAGCTACATCCCCGGGTTACTGAGCTACATCCCCGGTTTACAAAGCAACTGTTTGTTTCCTAAAACAATCCAGTAATCTCTTGTTCAGCAGATGGTAGAATTGCACAGACAGCTACAGATCAAAGTTCAATTTCCAAAATAATCAAATATCTACCAAAAACTCGAGCAGCTCAAAGGCCAAAGAGGATTTAAGCCTGTGAGAGATTCCAGCATGTTTCAAGGTCAAACTTCAGAAAGGGTTTCCCTATAGCTGAGGGCAGCAACAGCAGTGATGGAGGGTTCAGTGTTAATGTTATGACATGTTTCAGTACAGCTGACAAGACCAGGCAGCCCTCTAGGCCAGTAGGAATTTCCCCAAATTTAAATGAACCCGGACATTTTCGATAACAGACAAATAACTGTAAAAAATGAAAGAATGCATGTCCCTTACTCTCAGAAAAAAACCCAACCAAAATCAACCCTTGGCAGAAAAAGTTATGACCACTTGAAAATGTCACAGAAAGGTGTGCTGAGATTTCCTGATGTAAAATCAGTTGTATGACAAATACTGTCTGAGTTATCTCCCTTCGTAGCAACTGCTAATATGGCTGACATTGTTGTTGACAACAGAAGTTTGAAAGCGGTGAAATATGATATTAAAGGTAAAAACAGTGAGTATTCTATAGTGAAATACATGAATGCATTCATATAAAAGTATTAGACTTCACAAGATTCCTTAAAATTTTCAGATTTTCATTGTTTGAGCAATACAAATTTTAACATGGTAAATCTATTATTTTGACTCCAAAGTCATTCAGAAACTCGCAAAATATGCCTTTTCAACTATGATTTGTAATATAATAGTAATGTTAATGATGAGTAGAAGGTTTTAGGAGATGAATTAAATTAAATGTCAAGTGAAACATTGTGTGAATAAATTGTAAAAAACTTATTTAATCAGCTGGGCATGCAATCATACTGATACTACTTTCACGTTGACTTATTTCATATATGAAATATGCGTCTGTTGATCAGTCCATTTTAGGGTGATTTTAGGTTGATAATAAATAATATTTCAAGAAAACTATAAGAAGTTTTTCAATGCATAAATTAGAGATAGTCTTTACCACACAATAGTTCATTGGTCTGTAAAGATTAAAAGATCATCAATTCATGATCTTGATCTATTAGTATATCAATCTATTTAATTTAAAATAGTCATTTGTTTTCTGAAATTTAAAGAACGAATTAAAAATTGTCAATTTACGAAGACCAAAATAAAATCACTTAATTATATAATAGCTAAATATTAATTAAAAACAAAATTATATATGTCCTTAGTTGTGGGAACATCATATGACAGAATGCTATTTGTCACTTTATTTTATTCAATTACACAAAAGCATTAACTTTTTTCCTGTGTCATGCTTGTCATTAATGTCAGAAAATGGTTATCTTATCATAAAATTACATAACTTGAGAAAATTGCACAAACAAAGCTTTTTTTAATGCACAAATTTAGTTAAAACTTTCAACATGCTAACAGACAAACAAAAAATGTTTACATCATAAAAATAACATATTACTTACATAGAAAATACACAATACTATTAAAATTTGATTGAGCCAATATTACTCAAATTCCTCTTTCTTTCCGGAAACATGAGTCTCAAATAGTTCTCCAAAAAAGAGTTGCCAAACATATAAGAAAACAAACAGAAAACAAAAGCCAACAATAGTATTACCTAGTGGATTCTATACTTAGGAAAGTATATTTGGAATGTTTACTCAATTCGATACTTAAGCAGAAGGTATCATAAATGAAACAAACTGATAATTTGTATCATTAATCAATTTGTTTTTCAATTCTACAGGCAACTCTCTGTGTCATTTGTGAATCTAACCACAGGGGCGTGTATCGTTTAGAAACAGCGTTTGAAAAACATATACCTATATAGACCCTACCCTATTACTATATAATTGGGTAGGGTCTATATAGGACTAAGATATATGTCTTTTAAATGCTGTTTCTAAGCGATACACGCCCCTGTGAATCTAACAACCAAAGAGACCTTGTGCTGTGCTGAGTCTGTCGGATCTTAGAGAGCTCTTGAACAATTATCATAGTCTTAAACATTGTAATAATAATAATAATAGTGGCATTTATATTGCGCAGTATCCACGCCATAAAGGTATGCTCAAAGCGCATGGTTGTCACATTATTACCCTGGTCTAACCTGAGCTGCCGCAAAGCGCTTAAAGGTTACCTCCTCCACATCTTACACCAGGTACCCACTTACTGCTGGGTGAACAGAGGCACACGTTGAATAAAGTCACTTATCCAGGGTGACACCATAAATCTTTCCACTCATGTCTCAGTGTGGGGCAGGGAGTCACCCTTCAAACTCTCAGTTACTTCAGCAATGAAGCGGGTAACCCACCCATATGGCAAGCCGCGCCCATTGTTGCTGAACTTCACTGATAGCGGTTGACTGAGCTATGCACAGGACCACGTGCTACAACGTATAAGGATTTGAGGTGTGGTGAGGTGAGTTGGGGTTTAACGCCGCTTTCAAGAGTATTTCACTTATATCACTGCTGCTTTGGCAGGGAGAAAGCCCGCAACGCCATGTGGCTATGCCTTGCGGTGAAACCTGAGAGCATCAGTTGGAACTAGCGAACCATGGGTGGTACTGCGCTGAAATTCAGTGTAGCATTGCACCCAAACCTTACTGCGTGTAGAACAGTTCTCTACTGCAGACAAAGTTGCTGTGCCCCTGGCAAGATTTGAACCCGACCTCTTGATCCGAGGCCTATAAGGTTTTGATGGATCCCGGGAAAGAAGTTACACTATTTCAAACTTGAAAAACATTTCCCCACCATAATGATACTAACCTAGAAATAATAAATAATCTGTACTTGAAGAAACACACTTAGACATATCTACCGTCAAGGGTTTTAGCCTAGTGAAGATAATACAAGCAGTTGCAGTCAGATACCATAAATAATTTCTTCGGGTATTTACAATCCCTAACAATACCAAACAAAAGTCAAATTCAGGACAATCCCTAGAACACTTAACAGGAAAACTGTGCTAATGGCTTAAAAACAATAATCACATTTGTCAGCAACTCACTGTCCATGCAGTATGTGCATATGAATCTCTTCCTTACTATCTTTCACCACAAATTGAACCACATTTGATAAAATATCTACAGAGGAGAGTGACCGATACAACTGTAGATCAGACAACATTTTCCTACCAATTTTTAAGAGATTTTTTATTTGTCCCGTATATCTGGCGTCTTCAGAACAGGTATGATGCTCTGACAGCACCTTAGTTTATAATGTTAATTAGTCCTAAATTATAAATGTTAAAGAAATAAGTTCATTAAAAACACTTAACTATTTTTTTAAATCTTTTTTGAGTACCTTTACTCAAATATTATACTTTTCTCAAGGTTTTGGCTTGGTAATCCACTGTTAATAAGTACCCTTCTGGCATTCACTTATCCATAAAATGGACTTGTTCTAAATGTAATTCTTCAACAAAATATTTAACAATTCTCTCACTTTTGAGTTTATTTTGTAAGGTTTCAATGGTGAATAAGTGCCCCATGTAGGTTCATATATCCCAAAATGTTCCTGATGTGCTAAAAATATTTCTGTTTACAAACTATTTTACGATATTCTCATAATGTTTGGTGATGTTACCCCAAACTGACAAGATTCCAAAGATTGATTTTGGTTAGATTTTCTTCAGTGAAAAAGTATCTAATTGAGGTTCATTTAGTGATAAAATTGTCTTGTTGTACTACATGGAATTATTTTCACAAAATATTTTGCTATTTTGTCCTCTTTTTTTAAAGGATTTTACCCCCAAATAAAAAAATCCCAATGATTTTGATGGAAAAATAACACATTTGGGGACTTTTTGTCATAAATTTGGCTTGTTATCCTAAACATTCCATTCTAATCACCACTATAGTGCATCATGCAACACATATATTTTTAAAGAAAATTTTCAATTTTCTTTCATTTTTCAAGGTTTTTGACCAAAAAAACCAACATGTTGTTCAGCTAAGTGCATCAATTACCATTAGAAATATGTAATGGTGCAAAATCTTTCATTTTAATTAACTCAAAAGTGTGTTATGCAACAAATGTACTTTTTAAAAAATTATTCCAATTTTTTTTCATTTTTTAAGGTTTTTGACCTCAAAACAGACATTTTGTTCATCTAATACCATCATTGACCAAAAGAAGTATGCAATGGTATATGATCTATTGTTTTAATCACTAGAAATGTATTTTATGCAGCAGATAAATTTTTAAATAAATTATTCCAATTTTCTTTCATTTTTTAAGGTTTTTGCCCCGAAAATGCATTTTGCCAATGGTTGATTTTGGTTGGGTTTTTCATGGTTCATCAGCACTGCCATAGGGACCATTTAAAAACAAAATTTGTCTGTTATCGAAAATGTCCGGGTTTTTCATAATTTCTACTGGACTACTCGGTAGGAACTGCTTCACAAACAAGGCTGTTTAACATACACATTATGCTGTAAATCACAAGCCTGTTAGTCCCTGCGTGCCAGCCACAGATAACTTGTGGATTCCACTGCCCTGACCTCTCACTTGGCTTCTGCTAGACTTACCTTTAGGTCCTAAAATGATATTTGTCCCATAAATATCAAAAATTTTAGATTAAAATATTATTTAAAAAATGAGCTCTTCTTATAGCTTCATAGACTTGGATTTTATATATAGGTCATGGCTCACATCCTTGGAGACCAATGTTGTATTAACCAATGTAACAATTGAGGGTGCCAACCTTCTGGAATGGCTTCAAGTGAAATTTTGTAAAACAACTTCATTAATTTCATTATATTTGGTCAAATCTGCAGAAATCTAGACTATCCATAGACAACCATGCTGAGGTTAGAGAAAGGGATGGCTGTGAATGATGCCAAGAATACCATTTGATAAATGTTTTATTCTGAATCTCCAGAAAACCTGGATTTGCTTCTTGAAACAATCCATCAAGGTTTTTATCAACCATGCTTTGGACATTAGAATTATTTACTGTAAGATGAATTCTGTGAATACCAACCCAATTCTAACGGTATATTGAAAGCGAGACCAGAAGATTGTATGATGGACGGCGAGGGAGAGTCAGACTCATAGATCATCATTATCTACTGGACAGTACATGCTAATCTCTGCAACATGAGGAGCGTACGGTATGGCAGACACGTCATAATGAGGCCAAATCTAGATCCATCTTATCCATCTGGTCATTCTTCATGGCCGAACCGTATTGCTTTATTTTCATCTTTTCAGCAATCTCTCATGGGGCAGCGTTGTCTGATCGGGATGACAAATCTTCCTCAATCTCATTGTCATATCTATCATAGCTCCCAGTGCTTATATATCGGTGACAATTCTGACTGCGTTGTCATTATCAGTACTGTGGTCACATTGTGAATGATTTATGACTTCTCATTAGTTGCCTTCCCTGTTGTCGTATATCTAAAGGATTCGTGGTGTTTTGTTTTGGAAAAGTGAAAATCAATGACATTTCAGGTTTTAACAAATGTTAACATCTATTGAAAAATTTACATTTGATTTTAAGGTCCTGTTTGTCAAACAAATGATATGATATTCTTTTGTACTTCTAGTTCCTTTCTTTACTTTCAAATAGGGGCCTCGCCGCTAATGACTGCAATACTGCCGAAGCGGCGTTAAACAATAACTCACTCACTCACTCAAATAGGGGTGTAATATCTGTCTTTAGACCGTTCAGCTTCAATGCCTTCAATGAAACACTAGTTCCAGCCGAGTCTCAGGTTTCAACACAATTATAGGACCAATTTAATTTATATAAGGCTTTATAAGTATCCAGAATTGAAATGATACTTTGTCCATATAGAAGGCCAAATGAAACAAAACTAAGTCGCTAGGCTATAGCAAAAGTCTGTCCGTCTGAACCTTCAAAACCCTGCCTGTCAAGAGTTAACCATCCCAGCATTTCCTTATCAATACATTGAATGGGCATCAGCCGATCTTGCCTTTAGGCTGAGTACATGTGTAGCTTGTCGAAAGTTTGATAACAGGAATCCAGAACTTTGAACAACTTCAGGGCACCAATATATCTTTTCTAAATAGAATAAGCTCATCACTATTCTGTCTCTGTACCTCAAGATCCCTCTCGCCCTATGCTAATGCAATACTGAGGCTCATATTTGTCTAGCTTGTGCAAACTGCAGACTGCCGCATCTGAGATGGCCGATAAAGCTCTCTACATGAGTTTGTTACCTGTCTCTTTATCACTATGTGCTATTTCAAGGGAAAACTCCATTAATTTTGACTCTGACAGATCCCATGGCTTGCAGCCAGTACTATTATACCAGGCACTACATGTGGAAACTTCATCTAAGTCTCAACCCTAGACATGGGACACCGAACACAGTGCCTGTAACTATAACTATAACTATAACTTTCAGAGGGCGAATAGACTAGGAAGAGTGACCCAACTCAATCATGACAATTGTTGAAGTTACAAACCAACATGCCCTCTGGAATCGTTTGTAACAGATGTCCACAATGATATAAATTGTGGTTCACTGATTACTTCAGTTTACTTGTATGTGTAGAACACCTAATTCCATAAAAATAAAAAAATTTTAAAAAATTGTCTTTTACTGTTCAGATGTATTTATTTCCCAGAGTTTAATGACATCTGATTAGAAAGCCTTGCCAATCTTACATTGATAACTTACATACTTGTTACTATTAAGGATTTTATGATTCTACTGGAACCATGGCTTGCAGCCAATGCTGTTAGGTGGCAGCTTGCTTATCTCGCGTGTCTCAGCCCAATAAGAGACATCAGCACAAGAGATGAGAATATTGATAAAGCAGACGGCAGAGTCATCATCCTTCAGTGCAACACTCTGCACCCTCTGTATGTGGAATACCACACCGGTACTCGCCTCGCTCTCCTCGCCGTGGTTACCTGTGATCCACTCAAACCAACCTAGCAGACGGTCTACTCTGAACACAATTACAGGAATTAAAAATTTAAGATTTGTAATCTGAATTTGTTCATGCCTGATAGATTCTGACAGGGTCTGCTGATGGGTGGATGCTGTGGTATTACAACCATTCCTAAGTGTTCGACTTACAGGAATCATTAACCATATGAGCAAGGAAGGACTGGCCTAGGGCTATGACAGTTTGTGTAATCTTGAAAAGTTGTAAGACCAAAATCTCTTTTTTAAATTAATGAAAAAATGTGACTGAACAGCTGTTACGAGCAAGTCTGATACTGATTGGAGTATCACTGCTTTAGCAGGTAAATGATAGTGGTTGCCCAGATTAATCCACTTCGTATTAACTAGGGAGGCAACATACAGGAATACGAACAAAGAATTGTATTTTCGTGTAAGTCCCAAGGGAGCTTACACCTTTCCCTGAACGTTTCATCGATGAGCTTGTGTCTACAGCTCCAAATCGTCCCTATGACCTTTATTTCATTCCAACAGCCTGCTTTTGAAACTTTGTTTAGTACATAAAAAAACTGATTCACAGTGTTGGGGTTCCTGTGTATGTACTAAAGCACTTGTTGCATCATTCAGTCGTAGGAATGCCCAACCCTCCCAGAACTTCCTTCAGATGTACATCAAAGAAGGAATGGAAGTCAAAGTCTGGTCGTGGGTCGTCATGACCAAAACCTCCACGTGACTGGAGAAACGATTCTTTGATTGAGGGGGAGGGTTCAATGTATGACAGTAAACTGGTTACTCTCTTGTACTTTGTCAAGTTGGCAACAAGAACTGTATGACATAGCAAGTTGAACAAAGATTGTGAAAGCAAAACACATTTGGCAATACATAGTGCATTATATCAGTTCGTCTGTGAACCAACGATTTAGTATTAGCAGAACAATTCTAAGATGTGTTATCATTAAAATCATATATTTTGCTACCAAATTTTCTGTCAATCTTTTTCTGGTCTATTTGCACATAATCTAAAATCGTAAAAAAATAAAAAGTCAAGGTATTCTATATTTGCATTACATTGGTACAAACAAGGAAACCATAGATTGTGTATCATTGGCTCTTGTTAGCCTTGTTAGTATTTCATTCAGAAGAACACAAGCAGCACAGACAGTTCGGGTGAAGCTGACCGTCAAGTAATGATGCAGCAACTCCCGTCTTTGGTTATCTCTTGGAATGACGTGGACAGAAATCAAACCTGGCCTTCTGAGTGATGAGAAGAAACTGAGCTGAGGGTTTGAGACCAATTGTGATTCATGAATGTTGGCTTCAAATTTACTTACGCATTTGTGCAGTAGACTTTTATGACATGAACAAAGAAGAGCGCTATTGACCCACAGCCCTGTGCATATCTAAATGCAATGAATGAGGACATCAAAGTCTGCATGGCCGCCACTGGCACCATGAGGATTTCGTATGGACGTAGCGAACTGTCTTTGTTGTGGGCTTAGCAGTGCATGGGGCTTCGTTTCTCAATGAAGAAAGTGTTACGAATCTAGGCAGTTTAATTTTCTCACCATTGTAAAAATATCACTTTTACATTTGTAAGATGTCACAATTGTAATTAGATATGACACTAACATTAGATTAGACGTAAAGATACGTCATCATTTGTTGCCAGGGGACGAAGCAATAATGTTGTGACATTGCCATAATGGAATTTGGGCAGATATTTTACTTGAAACACCAGATCTTTCACCGTTGATGCATTCTCGTGTATCACTTGTGAAAATATTAACCTTACAATGTCATTCAAGGAGGGAAAAGTCATGTTGCACTTAAAACACAAATTTTGCAAAATGCAAAAAGATGATTACAGCAAATTTTAACTGATATGTAATAAACACAGACTTAAATTTCTTCTTAAGGCCAGACTTTTTTAATTTCTTGGATTACAGATTTTTTTCAGGATTTATCTTGTCGGTCGGCCATTTTAAAAATAAAAATAAAAAAAAGTTGAAGGCAACTTTTTGAATTTTATTATGTTATATTTAGGCCAGACAGTCATTTGATCGATTGAGAAAAACTAACAAACACGTCTAACAAGCATTAAATAAAGGCAAACTGCCCTGCTTGTGTAAGAAATATTGTAAAGATACGTTGATTCCCGTCAAGTTTGGCGTCCAAAACAGAAAAAGCAAAATTTTTGCATTCACACATCCATTCATTATCTTGCAGAAACACTTACCGTTTGATCTTTAATAATTGATATTTTCAGTGTCCTGTAGTGAGTGATACATGTGACACATTTTTACAATATTATTTACCAAAAAACTATTCCATCAACATCGCATTCAAACAATTTTGTCATCAAAGATATATGTGATTTCGAGCGTGCGTGGCTTCAGTTTATGTTACAGGTTAGTTTTATACATATCAATTACAACTCCTAGTACTGCAATTCTGATAGATCAATGTAGATCATTGGCAAAGCTAATATTCAAGTACAAAATAAATAGGCATGTTAAAAACGAATATTTAGCAATTAATTCGGCAATAATATTTCATGAGACGCCACATACAAACACGCTTTGATTTCTCGATCGTATTTTCTTGACGACAAACGTTATCAATAATATGCTAATATTTACAAACTCCAATATATAAAGAGTTAAAGTTATTTCTATTAATAATATAATCATTTATTTATAATTGTTAAATATCCCTCCAAATATATTTAAAAAAAACTATAATGAGAATAATTTCAATCAACTAAATACGTTTTGTATAGGAAATATGTTGTATTGGAAACATTCGGAGCACGTGTTAACTTCCTGGTTGTGTTTACGTAAATTATATCGCTATGAAAAACGAAGTCGTTTGATTTTAAAATAACAATGTACGATATTTAGAATGTACATATAATTTAGGCCATTATTTGAAGTTTTAATGAAGTAGGTGCGATTAAAACGAGCGCTACGAAGGTGCGCAGACCACCTGCGTGCAAGATGATGATTGACAAGCGCAAAGAGAAAGCGAAAGTTGAAAGGAAAACCAGTTATATTACGATAACATAACTTCAAACACCGAAGTAGGAAGCGCTTTCTATGTTAAACAAGAATCATAATTACAAAAACGGTGTGATGAGCTACGTATAGCGAGACGATTGATAAATATAGCTCGTGATTTAATGTTTTTTTAATTATATAAAGGAAAATATTTATCGGGATTTTGAAAAAAACGTAAATTTCAATTTTTATTTTTTTTCCAAATCTCCCTGAAATGGGGTCGGCGGATCCGTAATCCAAGAAATAAAAAAAGTCTGGCCTAAGGTACCATTGCTTTCATTCCATGGGTATCTCAATACCTTACAGATTCATGTATGGAGTTGATAAGGTTTTAAAAAAAAAAAAAAAAAAATGTATAATTTCAAAAATATTGTTAAACATGTAAATATACCTTTGGAAGAAATGTTTCCTATTTTCAAAATCTGAGCTGATCTTGCAAATTCTGGTATTAACTCGTATCGACCCACGCAGTTGTCAATACAAGATCGAATGTGTTTGTGATAAAGTGAGCTTTGATGTTGATTGGTCTGTGCGATCGTTCTCTTGTTCTAAGCATGATTTACCTTGCTTTCACTAGCAGCAAATTGAGTGCTCACTACTTTGCCACTGTGCTCTGTCTATTCTAACAACTTGACAAATGTGAAAATACAGGTTTGATATCACGTTTTTACCCTCTGAAATTCTGCATAGTGCATGATTGTTAGTTCCAGCCAATGCTTGCAGGTCTCGCCGCAATGCATGGTATTGCCGGATTTCTTTGTGCACTGGTACTAGTGAAATGTTTTTTAAAAGTGCAAGGTTCAATCTTGCTCACCTTATTTGGAGTGTTTTCCCCAAATTATGTAGCAATACATAGCTTTCACAGTTTTGCAGGCTTTTGGTGCAAAAACACCTAAGTCCTAAGGAAATGGTATATTCTTACTGTGATTCATTTTGAATAACATGCTATATATAGAAATACCCCAAACTAACAATTCTGTCTTATCACATCAATATTGAAATGAAACGGACCCAAGTTTTGTGGCATTGCAAGACAAGACTGCATATTTTGTAAAACAATTACACTTCATTACAGCCACCACTTAAAACAGTGTTCCGACAACATATCATATTTTTCATAATGCCACCATCATATGCCTGTGTCGAGTGAATGTTAAATTAAATTGCTTTTTGTCTAAGTAGCATTTTCAAGCTCATTTTCAAGTAGTTTCCTTGCCGAAACTCTTTGATCGAACACTGAAAAAACTTCACGTTTAGCGCTCCAATTATCAAAGCTTTGCTTTTGGAATTAAGAGGATATTAGCCGTTTTTGCAGAACCAGTTTGAAAAGTTAAAACGAGAATAGACGAGTATAATTCAAATCATTTGTGTCTGCAAAGAAATGGGAATTGGTTTGACAATAATTGCATGGCATTCACAACGATACCCTGATTAGCCTGGGTCTCTGTTGCCATGTCGACTACATGACATCGATGGAGGCAGGCTTCTTGTGTTAACCGTCACTGTCCATCAAAGATACATCAAGCTCCTTTCAGTGATGGTTTTTTAAAGAATTTTCAAAGATGCTCGATTCAACTTTTTTGCAACACATCAAATGTATTCAATCAGGTTAGTCAATTCTGAATTTCAACCAATGTCGTTGGCATTCTTTGAAATACTTTTATATGAATTTGTCAAATTGTTTCCCTCCCTCCTCTTGCCCCCCCCCCCCCCCCCCCCCCCCCCCCAGCAGCAGAGGCAGCATCATTTCATCTGTTATTCAATAATCCAGAGACCAGTATGCTTGAACATACATGAAACTTGTTTGCAAAGAGACTGAAACGATAAAATAACATTGATAGTGTATGCTAAACTGGTCGCTCTTCCTTTGGCTTGCCTTCAACGGGATATAATTATCTGAGCAGTTGCAACGACTTGTTAGCAAATGTCTTCATCAGATCAAGAAAAAGTTCTGCTGGTGTATTCAGGTGCAGCGAATACAGAAAACATAGCTGATCTTCCATCATCAGAACTTGGCACCTAGCTTAGATTAGCTCTCCATTGTCTCTAACGCTTCGTGGAAGTGCATTAACCAGCTCATCGACAAGAGGGTCACTACAGTTACGTTACCACTATGTTAGTACGCTCATAAGGGGGCGGGTTAGCACAGTTGTTTGTGCATTCAGCTTCGGATCATGAGGTTTTAGGTTTGAATCTGTCGGGCAAATGCGGATTAGCTCTCCATTGTCTCTAACACTTTGTGGTAGTGCATTAACCAGCTCATTAGACGAGAGGGCCACTGTACTGTGATGTTACTACTATGTTCAGTGTTTGTAGGATCAATAAGGGGGTGGAATAGTACAGTGGTTGTGCATTCGGCTTTGGATCAAGAGGTCCTGAGTTCGAATCCCGCAAGGTTTGGGTGCAATGTTTCAGTGAATTTCGGCCCAGTACCAACCATGGTATGCTAGTTCTAGCTATGCTCGCAGGTTTCACCGCAATGCACAGTGACCATGGCATTGTGGATTCCTCCCTGCCATAATACTAGCAGCCGACATATAAGTGAAATACTCTTGAAAGAGAAGTTAATACCCAATTCACCTCACCTATAGGGTCAATAATTGGAATTATTCCCCAGGGCCTCCTTTCACAAAGCACTATAAAGGTGATCGCAAGTCACTAAGGTAACCTTATTGCAATGTTAAAGAATGAGAGTTAACTAAAGGATGTTTTGTGAAATGTGGCCCTGTGCAACATCTCGTAGGGGGACAATATCCGGATCAGATCCATTACTCTTTTTTGTTGCTTCAAAGCTTTGATCTATTTTCTAAAATATTTTCAAAATGTGTCGTGAGGAGATTGCCTAAATTAGCGGATAATTAACTCTTTCCTTACCAAATTTCTAAAGGAGGATTCTTCCATAAAATATATTTAAGATCATGCTGTTGTGGGTTTATTTCACTAATTGGTATCTTCTTTTCCTAAACAAGTTTGAATGGAATTCTGTTTGGAAAGGGCAAATTCAAAATCCATACGTGGCACCTTTTAGGTTATTTTAGCAAAAAGTCAAACAACTCTTCGCAATGTTTTTTTTCTGTCAGCTGTTTTATTTTAATATACATTCTTTGTTCAGGTCTATTCTGGAACTGCTAATGCTGACAAAGTTAAATCTGGCACTGGCTTTGTA
The DNA here is from genome assembly GCA_936450465.1 of Gibbula magus. Classification (NCBI taxonomy): domain Eukaryota; kingdom Metazoa; phylum Mollusca; class Gastropoda; order Trochida; family Trochidae; genus Gibbula; species Gibbula magus. The sequence goes on along the minus strand of OW388304.1, from coordinate 59,193,823 downwards.
AAAAGAGATCATTACCCAAGGAAGTGTGTCATAGGACTTCAAGAAAGGAGTGTAGAATTTTCATTATTACTCATTCTCGTCCATTTGAATTGAGTAAAAATAGCCAGAAAACAACCCACTTCTCCTGCAATGGTCAACAACACCACGAATAATTGTTTTGATGATGTCATATCCGACGAAATACTGGAACTCGAGCTGAAACAATGGTTGCTTGGCAACGTATGTGCACATGTGCTCCCAAAAAAAAATTGCCTGTTGTTCTCAACCATATTGGTAGTAAATTTCAATATAATCAAATTTGGCCAAAATCAATATTAATATCATTTTCAGTTGAAGCTTATGTGGTGAACATTGAATAATTAATATCTATTCCAATGATGAGATTTCCTAAAATATTTCAAAAACGTCCAACATGACCATCTGAAGCTTATACTTGATAGAAGTGTTGGCTGTTGTACAATCAATGTCATATTCCAATGGAATGTCCTTAAACAACAGCAAAAAAAACCATTAATTCACATTTACAGTGTTAGGGAAAATTTAACATTTTTAAACATTTATTTTCTGCCAAGATGGCATTTGATGTTGATGTGAATAAGTTCATTTCACATGTTGATATGTCATGTTCAAGTTATATTTTTCTCAACAACGGAAATGGCAAAAGCTATTTAACCATCTATTATACATATATCTCATTTCAAAGTATAATGTTTTCGAACAACAAATGTCAAACATTTTCGCCACATAATCACATGTCATTTGTTAAAGTTATACTTTTCAAACAATGAAAAATGGCAACTATTTACCATATATTTAATCATTTGTTCGAAATATATTTTTAAAACAACGGAAATAGCAAAAACATCACATTTGAAACTTGTGAAGACTAGATAATTAAGTTATATGTAAGCTATTTCAAGGCTCCATTGCTGAGCGTTTCTCCGTCATTACGCTAGAAAGAAGAGTTTTCTAAATGATGTGGCATTTCCATTATGTTCCTGCTGTGGTATTCTGCCCTACAAGCCTACCACCGTCGTGTTTATATTTATTGCTCCCCGTTACGCTCTAGTGTTTCACTTCTTCTCGTGTTATGACTTTAACAATGTTTTTGGTATATACAAGAAGATAAATATCATAATGCGCTGATACAGTTTCCAGACAGATCAGGAGAGAAAACAAACGCTAAACAAGTTTCTTAGAAGTAGCGACTTGTCTTTCGATAATTGATAAGCATAAAAGGACAATTCTTAAGCAAATCATCTGAAGAATCAGTCGTGTTGTAAACAATTGTATCTTAAGCTGTTATATCAACAATTGCATTATTTTGATATTTCCCAAAGGAGTATTTAGATGGCTCGAGGAGCATTAAATGAATATGTATATTTATTTTGTTTTTGATATCATGAAATTATTGTAATCTCATTTTCATACCATCAACAACTTTTGTGATATTATTTCTTGCTCTCTGTTTGATTGCCGCAAATGGCTGCAATACTGTCGGACCGGCGTTAAACAATAATTCACTCACTCTCTGTTTGATGGAAACGGCAAAGTACTGGTAACCATAATCTTAGAAATGTTACGTCATCATGTATTCAAATACAGTAAACAACCTTTTACCAAAATATTGTTCGAACCTCTGTTCAAGGTAAACTAATTTTTAAAAAGGATTTTAAAATGTCATGGTAAAAAATAACTTTCGATGAATTTCATTTGAATAATAATTAACCGTTTGTTTTGGAAAGCTCTAATATTGGGACGCAAACTTTAATGAAATAAAGTCTGAAATGTAAATGCTTTCAATGGATTCTTCATCCTTGTTTGAAAGTGTTGAAGTCTTCACTCTTTAAATTAAAATAAACCCCATGGAGAAAGTGTACAACCAGTGAAAGCTTCAGAGCCTAATTACCCTTCTTCCACCTTTGTTTTAAAGCTTCCAGAAATACCATCCAGTTAAAGAAGGAACTAATTGAGAAAGATCGTATTTTTACAGCTTCAACCAGTGAAATGGCAATACCTCTCCATTGAGACACTAAACACTTGAGCAGTTTGAAGAAGTTCCAATTCACATCTTCTCTGTTTAGCCAGGATGTTTATGAAAAGAAAATTTGTGTAAATCATCAGTGCAGGAACTTTGACTTTTGAAAAACGTCCAATATTGTTTTTCGATTTTAAAAGCGAGGGGCTTGGAAACATTCTCTTCTGAAGAGAACTTTTCTATGTACAAGGTTTTGGTGCAATGCTACTCTTAATTTCAGTGCAGTACCACCCATGGTTCGCTAGTTCCAGCCGATGCTTGCAGGTTTCACTGCAATGCATAGCCACAATGGTTTTGCAGGCTTTCTTCATGAAACGATGCTAGACTAATATGAGTGAAATATTCCTCGATGCAGCATTAAACCCTATTTTACAACACCTGCTATGTTCCCGTTGAAACCCTCAGGTTTCACTGCTTACAGTCACAGCCACAACAGTTTTGCAGGCTTTCTCCCTGCAATATACCAGATGCTGTTATATAAATGAAGTACTCTTCAAAATGGCTTTTAAGCGTAATAAACATTGTTAACCCTCATTCTGCTTTGCGTTTCAGTTTACTGTTAACAGCAGTGAAGGTACTGGCTATATCCATAAAACATCTCCATACAGGACAAGATTTATATGTCTCCGTAGACAAGAAAAACATAAGAAAGGTAGACAAAATATATTTGAGAACAGTTGTTGGGACAGATAGGGAGTAAATGGGAAACCCAGTTGTCTTGCGATGTTAAAGCTTTCATAGTTAACTACTAAAAATGGTACATAGACTTGCCCAGTCTTCAAGGTATTTTGAATTTTAGATTACTAAGTAATTTCGGGGTATTGGATATTATATCTGTGAGCAATTGAATAAAGTATTTATAATTTCAAAATAAATATGTATCCCAAATTATTTTTTCAAGTATGTTAATTAGGGTTTTAACAATAGATCTATCAATTTATCATGAAAATTGCAATGTCAATAGTACACTATCAATAGTAATTTAAAAAACAATCAATAGTATTGATAGTATGGCTGACTATTGATAGTTTCATTAGTTTATTCATTCCAGTTGTTTAATTGAATCTAAAGTAAAATTTGTGCATAAATGTAACTTTCATGTTTGAAAAGTGGATGAACACGCGAAAAGATCAGAGTTGAAAAAACAAACAGGTGTTACCATTCTTGTTGCTTTAGCGCCAAGATCTGAAGTACTTTCAAAGTAAAGACAAGTAAACACTGTTTATTCTAGAAACTCTTCTATTTTGGTTTTTGATAATTAAACTACAGCAATAGTAGGTCACAATAGACTATCGCTATCACAATAGTACTGTCCTTGTAGGTCAATAATTGCCCGTCCTATTATATCCTTGGATTATATAAAAGTAGTTTTGTTTTTCTTGGAGATGATTGCAAAGTGATTGCAATCTATTCAAATCTATAATATGAATTGAGCTAATAATTGAATCAAAATTCAAGCCATGTTGTTGCATGATCACATTTTCTCATTTCAAAGTATCAAGATTTAGTCGTTCCACTTAACCTCGTTAACTCGTTAAAGAACTCGTAACGTTCCACCTTGATTAATTAATACTCCTCACCAGGCTTCCATTACAAGATCACACGTTCCTCGGATTTCTGGGAGAAGTGAACGGAGACTAAATCTAATTTTAACCCACTTCTTTGACATTGCACCTACGCTTACAACCAAACAGCTAGGGTTAGGTGTACACTCTAAGAATAAACTCAAGCTTTCTCGAACAATCTTGCTTTTATCAATTTCAGGAAATGCTAACATATTGTTTGTATTTTTGATAGCACATGATGGTCTCGGTAATAGAAATTTGCCCTCAAACTATGAGAGAATGTGAAACAGTTTTTTCAATTATTTTAACATTCTTTTTGTATTAAAAGCTGTTAAGGATTATTTCATTTGGGTCAGGAAAATAAAAATTGTTTTGAGAAAAAAGGAAAATTTTTGTTCTTCCATTGATAAAAAAAAAGAAAAAAGTTTTTAAATGACTTTGTAGTTGAACAACGAAAGAATAGTTAAACCAAATATTTGATTTGGAGGCTAGGTCATACAACTGCAAGGAGTGAAAAAAAGTTGATTAACTTGTGTGATGTAAGTAAAATGTTCTTGAGGAAAGTGGATTTCTTCATAGTAGTAAGTGTTTAAGGATCAAAACAGAACTTTATGACAACTCTCACATCAATTCACTTGAGAGAATATGAGCTTATTGAAAGAGGATGCCATGTTCAGATGTTGGATTAAAACAAGACGTTTTTATACCTTAATGCATCAAGGAGACGAACAAATCTCAATTGATAAGAGGGTCATGTGGGAAGGCTTGTGCTTCAAAACAAGATATCTGCTAAATTGATTTTTGATTTAATTGATTGAAACTTGTGCTTTTTGTGTATCATAGAAAGAGGTTAAGGAGGCAGGTGATAATGAACTAACGAGGGCTCCTACCTTATCGTCCCCCCACACAAAAAGGGCCCTGTTGGTATGCATTGTGGAGGACAGGTGTGGGTCCTTCGTCCTCCATCAGGTACCGTCCGTCCGTCGGGTCCTCGTAGTCAGGCTGTGCCGGGTATCCTAGCAATGGTATCCTAGTCCTCTGTCTTCGGTGTGCCAGCTACTCCGAGAGAAAGAAGAGCCCTCCTCAGTTCTATACTTAACCCAGGTGCTCTATTCTTACACTGAAGTCTACAACTTTAGGAATAGTCTCTGTGGCAGAGTTCCGTACTTGTAACACTGCTCTGAATATTCAACTTGAGGAACAGTCTCTGAAGTCTTCAACACGATCTTGTCAGGCTGTGCTATCCTGGCATGAAGCCTTTCAGCGAGGAGGCGTTTTGAGGTCAGCTCACAGGTGTCAGGTCATCCAAGTTTTGAAGTTTACCTCCTGATGAAGTGGTACAGTTTAAGCTTGCCTCATGTTAAGCTAAAAGTTGTTGTTCTACATGTAAACACGGCAGCGAGAGTCACTCCTCCCTCCCCTCCCGACAGACAGGATGCAAGAGGTGATGACTGCTGCTCCAACTATCAAGCACACTGGTTGAGTGTGGAGAAGCACTGATGCAACCTGCCACCTCTTCTTGTCCCTAAACTTCCATCGGTGCGTCTGCTCGTATCAGATGCTATCGCTTTGACACACTAGCCTGCTTATGGTTGAACATTGCTTAATTGTCACGAGAAACCAGCTCCATGATAATCAAATCCAGGTGTGTTTTACATTAACTGTTTGAAACCCGATCTTATTTATCATCCCTGCCTTCCATTTCTCCCCAACTATCTTCGATATCCCCCGGGGGATAATGCTCAAACAACAACGGTAGATCGGTAACATCAAATGTATGATACCTGGTTAATCTGCCAATTTCTCTTCCGTTTATCCAAGACCAATTTCAACAAATCCGGCAATTTATCTTCCAGAGAGAAATTCGGTAACCTGGGATCGGTTTTGTCCAATTACGTGTGTCTCACCTGTGGAAATCTCGTTAGTGCTTCGCTACCTGTCCTTCGTACTCGGCTCAGTCAGGTGAACCATTAAAATCCATACAAGGACAATATTTGTCAGATGTCAAACTACAGGAGTCCCAGTCCATCAATAAGGAACCTTTCTGCGGTGTGCACTCAGACTTCTATTGACGAGTTTACCCGGTTTATATCACATTGATTTTACTAGGCAATCACTCGGGGACATTCACCAAACAAACACGATCTTAGTTCAACTTGTTCATCGTACTGTGAACTCGCCAACTGTTGTCGGACGCCTTGCAACAAAGGTCTGCATTTGTGTCGTAATTAAAGGAATTGATCAAATTATTTTTTGAAATTGGATTCAGTTGTGTTGTCTGCCTTGTTTACATTATTCTCCATTTGGGAGACCATGAAAGATGTTTTTATAATTTGTTTATCAGATGGATTCGGCGTTTGTGCATGATGGAGTTGTCAGGGGTCCAGAGCCATTCCCAATTAGCCAATAAGCTAATTATTATCACAACGGGCCATTAATCTTGATTAGAATATATCTAAGGGATGGTATACAGGAGATGGTTGATCCTTCAGCATTGGATAAAGGCAGAGGTCGAGTTTCCACTATTCACATGAACAATAACATTATTTCACCTGTGTGCTGTTTGTTGAAATGAGCCATGTCACGATACATGCACAGATGTTTATGGGCGACAAATGTCCTGTAACAAATTCTATCTTCCAGCGCCTGGGTGATGTTGGAAATTGCTCATGGTCCCTTTCTAGATAAAAGCTTTACTGTTCCACATTTCCTGTTGATGGCATCTATAGATAAAGCATCTTGTCTGTCTGGTCATTGAAAAGTGTTAGAGTAGGTTGTCCCAGTCTGACGTCTGTTAGATAGGTCGCTGTGAAACTGCAAAGAATTCACTTGGTTGAAGGTAAAATGTTTTTGGATATTTTGAAGTAGGTATCCAAAGACATGAATTTCATGTGTAGGACATTCTCATTCTGCCTGCCAAGGTCAGACTAAGTTGCAAAAGAAAGGTGCAAATAATCACTGAATTTTAAGTGGTTCTTGGTTGCTTCACGAACGCTATCTGACAACATTGACATCAATATGTACCGTTCACGCGGAAAAGTCAAACTTGTAAGAATTCAGGGTTGCACATGTTTACCGTCTTGGCTGTGCATCAAGGTACATCTTCTCATCAAATGTCACTCTGTGGTGACCTTGCAATGGTTTATCAGATCCAGGTTTTGGAGCAAGCGTATCCTCTCCGATGCAAGGAGTCTGTACACGTACCTTAAATTCAGAACTTCCTCACAACAAAATGGGTCATGAATAGTGAATTCATTCATTGTATGCTTTGTTATGAAGGCATCTGTTGCCATTGATCATTGCACTTTAATTGAATAATTCAATGTCTGTAGTTAATGGACCACTTTTCTCTCCAGTCGTGAACAATGTATGCATGAAATATACAGTGTTGGCCAATATGTCTCATTTGAAGCAATTCTTTTTTTTTGGACCATATAACAATTAAGCTTGTAGAGATATGGAATCAATAGCCACATTCCATGCCCGCTGATAACATGTAACATATGTTATGATAGATATGCATTTACATGGCAGTGTTAATGTCAGACGGACTGCACCTCCATTGAAATGGGAGGCCAATATAAGGCACGAATTGTAGAAATATTTTTAGCAAGTGATATGTATTGTAGGTATGCAGTTTCCATGGCGGTATACAACAATCTAAACAACTAATTAGAAACACAAGAAACTCATATGAACAAAATATGATTTGCTTTTCTAAAGGTTTACTACTGTAGTAATAAATGTAAACGGGTATCTTTTAGGTTAGAAAATAATTAGGACATTGAAAGGCGAAGAAAGGTATTTCTGGAATATTACTGAAGTGTTGGATGTCGGAGGTGAAATAACAACCCCAATAGGTCAAACTTTTAATACAACCAGCATACATTGCAATGGAAATTTAGAATTTGAATTCCTGCGGCTAAAAAGAGGAATGTTGCTGAATATACTCGGCTTATTCCGTTTAGCAACAGCTTGCTGTGACAGGTAGCGTCGATCGTTGTAATATCAACTTGTTCGGTCTTTTGTAAAAGCTGCGACATAGTGCGCAAAGTGCTTTTCTTTTGCTTTGTTGACAGTTTTTGACTTAAATTAGAATAATCCTTTTTAGTAATTTAAATAGACCTTTTTGTCAAATTGGTTTCTGACTCTGCTGTATACTGGACAAATATAGTTACGGATATATGTCAATTATGGAATTATAGATAATTATCTATTTATTCACCGATAAAATATTTCATAAAACTTCTTATTCTCCTTACATATTTTGTTCTTTATATATGGCGAACAACTTAACTCCTGACGAGAAAAACTTGACCATTGGACAATGACTAACCTTCTGGTACCATCTGAGTTTGACCTTCGGCTTTTGTTGCAGCCGCGATATAAGTGAAATACTCTTAAAAACGGCGTTAAACCCTAACTCACCTCACCTCACCTTGTTGCTTAGTTAATCAGTGTCAAACTGAGTAGTCAATTTACTGGAATCACAAGAGGAATATTGGCCGTGGGCGAATTATATGATTCATGGTATTTGACAGTGTTAGCAGCAGTGTGTTAACCCTTTACGTGCAGCATTTATGATTGCCAAACTAGTCCTGGGCAGCTGACCACCAGGAGTCGGTACAGAGAACATTCTGTTAATTAGGACAATAGCTAATGATAAGCAATACCCACGGTAAATTGTCATGTTTCCTCATCATTGGGAAGTCATCGGTCGCTGGTAATATTGACTGCACAAGATCAGAGTTTAAGGTTAAAGAACTGAAACATTTTCAAGTGACTCCATGTGGAGTTGCATATAAAAGATTTACAGAATAAAAATGCAAACTCTCCTCAAATTCACTATCGAAAACTAACCTGGGCCATTTTAATAACCTGTGTAATTATTTATAAAGAGAATTTCTGTTTATAGATGGGTCAAGAGTAATATGGCCATCATTTCACTCTCGCTTGCAGCCAGCATCATGTTGTATTAGTGTAGCAGGACATCCATGGTTCACCTGATAACGAGAATCTCCCATCACTAACAGGAACTACTACCATGTTACACAAACAGATACCTGAACCTGCCAAAATAAACATGCTGTAATCCTCTGTGTTCCGAGAGGCCACTGAGACTCATCGAGAATGCAAGGCCCATTGGAGAACGACTCACTCGGGAATGCGAGACTCATTGGAGAAAGTCGTACATTGACTGGAGAGGGGCTTTGATTGGTGCCCAGATGCTTTATCACTCAACACAATCTCATGTCATTGGCTCTCAGAACATTCAGGAAGTGATCTAGTTACAAATATACTGTCGCAAAATTCCCTCCACCCGAGAGAAGAAATATTCTGGAGTTTGGTCTGAAAATTATTTGCCAATCTGTAGACATCAAGCAGTTCTTAGGACATAATGTTGATGAAATGTCAAAGTACAGGATCAGATTATTTTATACAGAGACTGTTTGGCACTCGAAATACCTTTTATAGGTCTAGAAAATAATGATACGTCTATCTTCCCATATCGCAAGCAAGAAAACAAACCACTTGCCCAAAGGCACAGAGTTGCGATTTGCAGGAATCCTAACACATAACCGAATAATAGAATATTCCTTGTTTGATACAGTGTTAGTGATACTATTAGTTACACTGTAAAAACAGGTAAAGGGTTAAATATCATCTCAAGATTTCAAAGCTACATTTAAGGAAGGAAGTAACCCTTTGTTCAACTTTTGGATCACCTTCTGACAGATCACCTTCCGTCAGATCACCTTCTGTCAGATCCTTATCATTGACTGTATATTTCTAGGCTGTGTTTCTACCATTATATGTATGTAGTTCACTTTGTGTGCAATACTACGTTAAAATTACAGCCATTAGCGATACTGTCGAAGCAGCGTTAAGCAATAACTCGCTTTAAAATTCACTGAAGTAACAAAGGTTCACTAGTCAGGTTTTACCAAAGGCACAAAGGTTGTAGGCTGTCGTCCATTATATTACCAGTCTTGTGAATAACTCCCAGAAGTAGCGATACGCCTGAATGACCTCACAATGAATCTGTAACAATTCCTGGATAACTTCGATGATTTGTGGTAAATACTACAAGTGTTCAGATTAAAGTTGACATTTTTTAAACCATTAGTTAAAAGGAGGATTCTATCAGGGGATTTTTTGTGGAAACGAAATTCGAGAGGATATTCCCGTTTACACATATATATGCTGTTTATACATGATTAAAACACAGTCAAATTGAAAGATATTAATGAAGTTAATACTTTGATGACTTAACATTTCACAACTTGATAAAGACAAATGCACATTTGTTAAAAAAATAAAAACAATGAGAATTGAAGCCATTCATCAGCACTGCGAGTGGGGAACATTTTGCTACCACCTAATAGCATACTGTTAATTAGTTATAAGATGCGTTATGTGTCACTATGTGAATATTTCTATCAGTGTATATGTTTTATTATTACAAAAAGTTAAAATTGGGTTTAATATAGCGTGTTTTCATTTCACGAAATGCCAAGAAACCAAGATGGCGGATGTTGCCGATAGATTTGTGATAGAACTTTCCCTTTAAGGTTGCCCAATGGCTGCATAATCTAGCCACCACCTTTGCTGTAGTCTGACCATTCCTATTACATATGTTGAGGGTTAAATTGAAACTTGAAAATTCCACATGGATCGCCATATTGAGTAGGAGAGCCTGAGTGAGTGCAATGATGCAATTGTACGAGAACACATCCTATAATGAATTTCCCCTGGAATGGATTTTTCCGCGATATCAGTAAGACATTGGAAGGTATCAGTGTAATAAGTCTCCGGAAATGTGATTATTTTCAAGTCATGAATACATTGGCATGCATATTGCAAGAGGACAACGGTACAGAATCAATAATCAGATTGATAAAAACAAACACATAGAACACATTTTCATCGAAGCTCTGCAAGTGGAACGCAAATATGGCCATACACAAAATAGCTTTTCCCTTGGCAATCTTCAATTTGTACTTCATACAAAGCGACTTTTCATCTTTCGGTTTGCTGTGTTACATTTGCAATGGTTTACAAAGAACTTTTCCATGGCAGTATTTTATTTGCAATGATACACAAATTTCTTTTCCAAGGTTATTTTCAGTATGCAGTAATCATGAAACAATGTTTCTACTATTTTAGCTGGTGTAAAATTATGTCTCGACCAACCTTCATTATTCATTTTAAAAATTAAAGTGCAATATGCATTTTCTGGGCAATTTGCAGTGTCAGGTAATTTTTAAGTTTAAATGAAATGCTTGCACAATTACAAGTGGCAGACACGACAATTTATTTGCAGCGAGAGGCGGAAGGGCGATGGAGAGGTGATCGAACAAAATAGAACAAGTGCCTTCTTTAATTTGATCAATTGGAGACGTAATCCAAGTATCGTTGGATATTTGGCATGTGCGATTAATTGTATTTGTGAAAGTGGTTGCATGCAGTGTGAATTATTTGGTATCGCTAACCACGAAACAGCTTCTTTCAGTTTTGTTCTTTCTCATGAGTCTGCATTCCTTTGAACCATAGAACTATTCGTTGGACCGGTTTGGCTGCACTTGTAAAAAGTTGGTTTTTTTGTTGTAAATAATCGTTAACTACATAGGTGAATTGACTAAATGTATAATTAACATTTGATCATATCAGAATTATTTTTTTGATTAAAGATTTTATTTTGAAACAATTGACCTAGGAAGGATTTTTTACAAAGAAGACCAATTGTTTGACACGAAAAGGCTTTTTGCGCAACTATTTTGAATCGTGTCAAGAATTTTATTTTTAAACACAAACTAGTCTCACCAAAATGCAAATGTATCAAAATATTTTGCATATGTACACCCTTCAGCACATGTGTATCCTACTTCACAGAAACAATAATATTTTTCCAATAGAAAACATCAATACGTTTGACTAAAACAAAACATTTTATCAACATACATGTATCATTATCTCACTGAAAAACACCAATGTTTTTCGTGATCGTAATGCATAAATGCAATCTATTCTGAAGGGGAAACATTTCACGATAATCGGAACCTCCCCAGATTAGTCATATCGGACAACTTCAGTATATTCTAAACGGGAGCCACAATTTATCAGATCTCAAGTTTATTGCTCCAAAACAACACAATTGTTCCTAGCATATCTAAAACATCAAATGTTGGGCATGATCTACTTTGCATAAAAGGAACGTTCCCCCCTCCAATTATAGCACCTGTTCCACATCTAGGCTGTCTGGATATTAGATTGTCCGACTCAGGTCTTGGACGAGAGCTTCTGGTTTTTGTCGCAGCCCCAAGTGGCAGCACATCTACCAATTCAACCGTAATTTGTTCAACGAATAATGGGCACTGTTCTACTTCTCCTTGTAATGTACTTATATCGCCCATAAAAATCATTTTTGAAGAACAAATGGCTGTCAGAGTGAAAAATAATTCATTAGGCGGTTGGATAGTGTCTTGCTTATGCTTGTGTACATTTGCCTGAAATATCTCAACTGGCTATCGATAATGAAAAATCATGCGTTGAATGGGAGAGACGGTCAAACATTTGTAATGTACTTATGTAATAACATCAAGCATTTTATTCATTTTCAAGCTGGCCCTGATCAATATTTAACCAACAATTTCTGTGAACTAGAATCAGGGACGAGGATGGTTTTCAAGTTGTCAGATTTACGACAGCGTATTGTACAAATTCACAGTGAGTGCTCTGAAGCCGGACCAATCAGTTAGATCAGTAAGTCTTCGGGTTTTTTGTATGGGATTCTCTTTCCAAATCAAAGGTGGCAAGGTCTTGACCTTGAACTTTAACAAAGTGACCTGTTTGGTCTTAATTTGTCCTCCATGAAACACCTTCTGCCTTGTAATCTCTACAATCGTCCAGATTACGCCTTGTTGTATACTTTTTTTGTCAATGTAGTAGAGTATTTTTAGCCATTCAAATCTCAAGTGGAAGCATTCTACTCGCCGACTTAAATCTATGAAACCGGATTTCATAGTTTCATCTTATACAATGTTGTGTATCCATATTCGCCCACAAATATCCCCTCAATTCCATGTTACCCTTAAGTCACAGCTGCATATTCCATTGATAGTCTAAATTCGCTTTGTCAAGCTGCAGTACAGCACGCCAAAGAAATAATTCTCAACAGTGTTAAACAATAAGTGCTGATGGTTCAATGAACAGTGACATCACTTCGTTATTGGATGTTCCTTATTTAGCACCTGCTATGAGGCAGTTCGTATATGCACAGCTGAGAGGGTCATTTTGACCAATTCTAAGCAGATGGGACCCTTGCAATGGCAAAGGTATCTTAATTTATAATATTTTAAGGGACACCAAATCCTGAGGGTGGGCAAGTAACACCAAGATCCCTGGGAACATCACTGTGAGCTGTATTTCGTCATCAATCTCATCACAGGCAATGCCATAACCACATCACTCAGATACCCTGAACACAACGTGTTACCATTCAAATGTTTTCAGGGGCCGGATAGCGCAGTGGTTAGTATGTTCGGCTTCGGATCAAGAGGTTCGGAGTTTGATCCCGCCAGAGGCACATCAACTTTGTCTGCAGTAGAGAACTGTTCTACACGCTGTAAGGTTTGGGTGCAATGCTACACTGAATTTCAGTGCAGTTCCAACCATGGTTCGCTAGTTCCAGCCGATGCTCGCAGGTTTCACCGCAAAGCATAGCCACATGGCATTGCAGGCTTTCTCCTTGCCATAATACTAGCAGCCGTGATATAAGTGAAATAATCTTGAAAGTTACATTAAACCTCACCTCACCTCACCTCAAGTGTTTTCAGTTTAATCATCCAGTGAGAAATCAGTAAAGATCGGTACAGCTTCCATGACAGTTAAGAAGTTTGTGCAACTTTCTCTAAATAAAAGATGAAAGCAGTCCTCAATGAAATCATCCACTATATTTGGCTTTGTCTTGTTTCAATGATGATAAATCATTAAATATTGTCAAATTGTAGTATATCACGGTGAAAATGTCATACCATTCATATGTCTGACATAAATTGATTTTAAATGAAATAGATAAGTCTGGCCTAACTAAAATTGAATAGTCGATCGTATTCGAAAATCTCAAAGGTTTTCTTTGTGAACTAAATGTACTAAAATTCATAATGACATAATGATAAATAAATCTCATCTTTTGCTCAATATGGTCTTCATTAAATAAGACGTAATCTAAAGCCTAGTAATACATCATCGACGACATTCATTGGTAAGATCAGTCTTCTTGAAAGGTTCTATGGTCCAGGAATGTCCATTAGACGGATTATTACCGTATTGCTGGGACAACGGTGTTCATAAGGTCTTGATACAGTATTTTATGTCTTAGATTGGTCATAGCAACAGACAATTGCTAACTTGGTAATTTAGCAGGTTATTCAGTGTGGGAAATCTTGTGCAAGTACTTTATTCCTTGAATATTTAACCTTATTTGTCTGGCATTGGTTACGTAATTTCCTTTCATCTGCGCCGTTACAAAATACTTGTTCATTGTTTTAGACAAGATCATGAATAATTTATTAATTTTGTAGAACTCTGCATGGAACTAGCCAAACATTAATCTCTTGATAAATTTTCATTGATTTTGTGTTTTTTTAGTAATATTAAAATATTTCAAAAGGACAGAAATATAAAATGACTTGTTTTCATAGCATCTTAACTGTTAAACTGTTTATGCTTATTAGATTATGTATATTTAATATTATACCTCTAGCCTCATAATCCCATATGGGATGGCTCATCTGGTGATGGGCACATTTTCAAGAGGGAGGGTTTCCCTTTATTTTGAAATTTACTATATTAATACAGCAATTTACTAATGATGAAATTCAATTTGCAGATAAACCTGATCCACGCCAAATCGACCGGCAAACCTCGAGGCTATGCTTTCATCGAATACGAACATGAGCGGGACATGCACTGTGAGTACAAGTTTCTACCCTCCTGCTTTCACCACGTTTTACCTCTCGACATTCTCTTCCCACAGAGATGACTCCTTTCAGATTTTCTATTGTAACCTCTGTTGCATTTTGAGCACTTTCTTGGCTAGAAATAAAGAATCTTGGTTGGTTGCATCAGAAGTTAGTTGTGCAATCAGCGACGTTCAAACTTAGCATTCCAAGTTTCTGCATCTGCGATGCGAACATATTGTTTACAAGACAAAATTTGGTCATAGATGTAAAATGATGTTTAATGGACAAAAATGAGGAAGTTAAAAAATTTCACTGCTCGAGGATTATGCGAGAATAGTGAAATATTTCCTATATGCACCAGAGATTACAATAGATAATTTGAACAGAGTTACCTCCGTGGGAAGAGAATGACCTCTTCAATGAACGACAATTTGAACCCACAACAAACCACTGACTTGGTCTATCTTAGTTCAGGGAAATGTTTATTTCGGCTTGCTATTCAGAAAACTGATGGAAATAATTATTATAAAAGACTTCATTTAAAATATTGGTCGATTTTGAAGCAAACAAAAGTGTCGAACCCATGGTTCGCTTGTTCCAACCGGTGCTCGCAGTTTTCACTGCATTGCATAGCCACAATGGTGTGCGGACCTTCTGTTCGCAATACTAGCAGCATTAAACTACAAATCTTCTCATCTCAACCAAATAACAACCTTATATGTTGAACAATTTGGACCTCAGTGGTTTGTGGTGTGGTTTTGTCCACTCAGTGAGGGTTTGAGTGGGTGGTTTTGTCAACTCTGGGTTTGAGTGGATGGTTTTGTCCACTCAGTGAAGGTTTCAGTGGGTTGTAAAGTTTCGTTAACACATCAATGCCAGCTCTGACTGATCGAATCATCGATCAAACTCTTTATCATGACTAACCATTCATTAATCTCCACTTCAGAGAAAGATATCGAGCAACACTTAATTACAGATTGTAGCATGTTATGGGCCGAGATCAAAGGACGCCCACCCTTTGTTTCACAATGAAGTAGTTTTTTAGTGACATCACATCATGATGTCAAGAAACTCATGTCCCATATAAGTGACCCTTATCGAGGATTTCCAATTCATTGCACATATACTTGCATTGCGTAAACTACAATAGTTCAGGATATATCCACCACACAAGTACTTTAAGGGTTAACATTTGACTTCCTGGTGCAACTTTGTCCATTCCAGTAAATTTGTTTTCCAAAGGTTAAGCAACACCACATCAGTTTTAATTCACAAGAGTAGGGCCAGCATCTTAAGTCCTAACCTATGGTTGGAGCGGTAAACAAGACCATTTTGATGTTTTCCTCTCTCCGCCTCACTACTACGACAGGAATAGAACTGAATGGAGCACTATCTGTGAATGAAAGGGAGGCTGTGAATGAAGCAAGGTGACCAGCACAGAAGCAGTGCTATGCCGCCCACGCAATA
>OW388304.1:58550489-58572589 GCA_936450465.1 Gibbula magus | reverse complement strand
CTTATATTATTTCCCCCAATGTACTAACAAATGGTAAATTCTTCAGAAAAATGCCAATATTGCAGTAAATCGATCATAATGAAATTGATTCTTAAACTTCTGCAGTATTTGGTTACAGATAGAGATATATATAACTACATTGTATATTGATTTGTCTTACATTTTGTGGCATTATGATGTTATCTTAAATCTCCTCGCCGTTCGGCAGCATGGCGGTTGAATCTACTAAGAGTTGGGGGTTTTTTTTTGGGGGGGGGGGGGGGGGGGGGGGGGGGGGGGGGGTTAAGGTTTGAGGGTCGTAAAATAATTACTACAATTCTTCGTTGATCTATAATGTGTCTCTATTATTCACACTCATCTCTATACAGATTTAAAACGAACTTTAACAAAATTTAAGATAAACATAATTTCATTATGAAGGTAAAACATCTTACATTAAGGGTTGAGGGTCGTGATATAATTACTACAATTCTTCTTAGATTCTATAATGTGTCTCTATTATTCCCACTAATCTCTATACAGATTTAAAACGAATTTTATCAAAATTAAAACATAATTTCATTATGAAGGTAAATCATATCTTACATGGTCCAGTTATCTCCATGAATGAAAGAACGCCAAACCTTGAGCTATATTCCCTGTAAATGGAATTGTTGAAAGCAATGCTATATTCCTTAATTCAATTATTTCGAAACACATTCAACACAGTCTTTAGGAAAACATATTTTGAAAAACAGAGTTTCATTGTGTGCTGAGGTTGGTTTGAATGTTTCCAACTCTCCGGAAGATTAATCTATAAAACCTTTCCTCTTAAATTAGCAATATTCCACTTAAACCGACTCCGAAGACCACAAAACCAATTCCGACTTTTTCCCTTGGTTCCACTTTTTGTATAACCCGATGCCGCGGTTGCATGACCAAGTGAAGTTTCGGTTCTTCTCCGTGACTAAGTTCAGATATAACCGAATTTAAACCTGGTAAGATGTTCGTAGTGTCGGAAAAGCAAACTAAGCCAGTCATGTCAACTGTCACGATTATTTACAACGAGGGAACAGTTCAAATTCTCTATGTGTGCATTCAACACGGATTTTTGTAGCATTGCAAGTTGTAAATACATGAACGCGGCCTGCTTTGCGGTGTGTGTTTGTTTCCTGAGCAAATTCTTTTGCGAGAACACAACTCTTGCCTGGGGAACTGTTCTAAAAGTGAATCTTGAACAAAATTACATAAAATATTGCTCTTAAGTCCACGCTAACGTGGGGAATTCGCCTTCCCTGGCGGCTAGCCTAAGACTAAAGGGAGAATGATTTAATTTGCGAATTTTCTTGAAGAGAAATTAAGGGTTTGGCCATCTCGAGATTGATATACATTTAGGTGATGGAATATCGTTGCTCGCTGGATTTTTGTGGCCGCAATGAATTTACAATAAATCAATGTCCGTTTCACCTAACGTTTAATATTTCTAAATCTTAAACCAATAAATTATGTTTGACGGCACTGGGTCGTATATAATTCGGCTTGATTTCAGGGAGGTATTTGTATTGATGAAATGATGAAACTCACATTAAAAGATTCCGACATTTTTATTCCAGGATTCAAAGAGTATGTTTTTCGACGGGAGCTGAAAGAAGATGTTTATTTATCAAGGTTTGAAATAGAATTCTTAATCATTCAAACCATAATTTCAAATCGTTTTAGCCGAAGGTGAGCGATTGTTCAAACGAAGACGAACTTTAATGCAGTGCAAAACAATGGCTGGACAGATATGGGTAAATTCAATGGAAGACAACAATAAATAAAAGACGTCAACGGAATTGATATCAATAACGAGAATTGAAGATTTATATGCAAAGTAGAGACGGTTGTCATTCTTTAAAGGTACATCCATTGTGTTGTTAGGGGTCAAATATGACAAACGTTATAAATGGTCTTATTTTATCGAGAAGTACTAACTGTTACCGAAAACAACCATTTTAATAATACTCGACTTAGATTATTGACGATATGAAGGTAACAGTAGTGATTTCTGATCGAAAACCGGACAATGCAACGCGTGTGGCGTGCGCCAATGAGTCAAACGTAATTTTGGAATCTTATTTACACCAGACAAATTTGGGTTGATAATGTTCAATAGGTCATATAACTACTGTGCATGTAAATAGGACGTGCATTTACGGTTTCTGCACATGCATAATGATGTTACTCGATTTTAATTGTAAATTAGTAATTATGATATGTTTGGCGATTGGGCATGAATATGCAAGCTGAGTGAAGTTATCTGTATTGTAAACAGCACATACGGTGTGTTGGAACGTATTAAAGCCAAATAAAATTTTTTGAAAAACAATGGATGCACCTTTAACGTACTGGGGAGACCAAAACTGACCCCAAAGTAAATATCGCCTGTGCGAGTAACCGATATCTACGAAATATCATTTGTACATATAAACATATATATCATGTCTAGTAATATGTGTCTCATAAACCAATTTTGGCTGGGCATTTACTCTTATGCTGTACTTTTACATTGTATCAAGTTTTATTGCGGGACACAATAATAAACTGTTTATCTCGATTTATCTTGCTGTCAAGATGTGCATTGTTGTTACGTCATCATTTACGTCATCACCTCCCTCACACACATACTCTGGTAATAATCTTTATTTATTACTCGCCCATGGACGATACTTAAGTGTAATACTTATACGGCAATATTAAACTAGTAAAATACCGCTGCAAATATGAAGGTCACAATAGCGTGCGGTTGTGACGTCACACTGGCCTTACCACCATCACAATGGTACACGACTCGCGAAAGTCTTTTAGTTCCAGTACATTGTCGGCAATTTCGTTTGATTAATTAATTGATTAAAGTAATAAATAGAATACTAAACTTCCATACAATATCATTTTTATTAAACTCTCGAATGATTTTGTATCAAACTCGCTTTCGCTCCTTTAATGCCAAATCATTACTCGTTGAATAAAAATGGTTTTAATGTAAGGTCGTTCAGTATACTCTATATAATGGTCTCCGTTCCTTGGCGACTGACTCGGTTTATGATATATATGCTTTATGTATTATTCCTTTGTTCCTGTCTGTAAAACATTTGAGTTTAAAGAAGTGACTGAGTGCAAGATGTAAATAACATAACCAAACCACGATTCACGCCAATGTTGACAAAACGGCGCCACTATGTTATATATACGCTATCGGAGACGAAACGACGCCTAACGATGACGAAACGTCCTGCAAACCAACATCCGGGGTGTTTTCGTTAAACACACTTGTTGTATATATGCAACTCTTTTCCAAACAATCTGAGTTTGACTTCTAACATTTCTGTTACTTCAATCCCCGTAAAGTACAACAACAGGTTTATTTATAACTTGTCTTTTGTGGACGTATAAAATCCCATGTTAAAGGCGCTGTAGCCCAACGTTCTTACTGAGATTAAGTGTTATCACTAAAAGGTTTTTAAGTGTTACCAATGGCTA
Organism: Gibbula magus; assembly: GCA_936450465.1. Lineage (NCBI taxonomy): Eukaryota > Metazoa > Mollusca > Gastropoda > Trochida > Trochidae > Gibbula > Gibbula magus. The sequence goes on along the minus strand of OW388304.1, from coordinate 58,569,091 downwards.
AATAATACTCGTGAGTTGATAAAAAGAGTTCGAAAACGAATGTACATGGTTCGGTTAAGTCATGCGAGTCAATTTCCCATCGAGAGACCATTTTAAGCTGTTTACATTAAAATGGCAACTCTTAGATAGTACGAGTGTTCTGGCTGATGTAGCGATGTCTAAACACTCAAAGTAGAGTTTTATGTATACTTAAAAGATGGAATGGTCAACCACCTTGCTGACTGCATTCTCAGAACCGCATGAGACCAACAAATCTACCTCTGACACTGAAGATTTCAACACCACTGTCGCTTTAGACGTCGTACCATGTCCTTCGAATACGGATAACCGTTTTCTATTGATACGTCTTATCGGGTAGTGTTTTGAGGTGTTTTACCCTCTAACGTAACACTATATTGTATACAAATTTATAAAGAATGGCAAGGTTGAGAGAGAAGAAATATGCAAAAAACGTGCCTTTAACAATATTTTGTCTTGTTCATTGAGTAGACAATAGAGAGAAGACATGGTTACTTAATCGTCTTTTATACTGAGAAAGCAGAAGAGTGAGAGGGTTCTGAAAAGTATTTATGAGACTTACAGTTACGTGTTGGACTTACTTTGTCATGGTAATATTCATTGTGCGGTCAACACCAATCTGAGCATGGAACATAGTAAAAGAGAAAATGGTTCATAAAGATTATCAATGCTAAGAAAGATGAAGTCCGATGTCCTAATGTTGAATATAAACTACCGGGCAAAAGAAAGGACTCACCTAAGTTTGTTTCTATTAATTCAATATTTAAAAGAAATCAGATGTATTTGACTATGGCACGGTACAATAATACTTATTTGCAGTAGTTTGGATGACTTTGTTGGTGACTGTGGTTAATTTTTAGTTCAAATATCTTTTTGTAATGAAGACAGGGTTAAGAATTAAATTTACACCAACATGACCCCTACCCTGTTTAAAATGTTGTAAATGTGTGCAGAATCAGGCACATTTATTTATTTTCACATAGGATATGTCTTATATGTCGGTGAACAATTGTGTATCATCAAAACAAATTAAAAACAAAATTAGATTTAAAATTTCATTTTTCAAATTTTTTTTAAAAAACATGTAGAAGTATTCTTTGGCTGATAACTAAACATCTGTACTTATCAGTTTTGGATTATGACATCGAAACTTGAGATATTTGCAATTGAAAATCATACATATGATAAAATCAACTGAGATGAGTCCTTTCTTTTGCCCGGTAGTGTATATACCACGTACCGCTGCTTCTCGAAGGTAGGTTCACCTAAGTGCAAATAATTATCATGGATTGCCTTTGGACGTCGATGTCATAAGTTCAACTACAATGGCAAAGGGTCATATTTGTCCATGTGTACAATAATCATTCTCAGTCAGGGCATTAGTGCAAGTTTTCGAATTGTTGTAAGATGAATTAAACAGAAGGGGGAAGTATTCATAATACCGATTTCTTTAATGTTTGAAAACCTTTTCATATCGACTTCAAGATAAACTGTCATCACAACAACATTGAAGGAGTATATGGAACATGCGAGACTAATGTTTGACTGAACTGAACTGAATTGCATTTACACTCAGGCCCGGGGCAGCAGTTTACGATGTTGACCACTTATACTGGAGATTTTACCGAGAAATGTAGAAACGAGTTGCCAAGGTGAACAAACTATTTGGATGCAGATGTATTAAAGGTGTCTTGTTGACATCAGTATGCCATGTTGAACATCATTGTAACTAAGGTATTGCCCTGTAAAAGGGGCTGTAGCACGGGGTTTTTTTCAAAATTTATTTTTTCAAATTTCCCATTTATAATGAAAGGCTATGTCATTTAAGTTTAGTTTAGAGGGTAAAACATATTATTACACAAACCAATTATCCCTAGTGGGGATAACGATGTTGCGTATAAAGCAACAATTGCATGGCGGCCATTTTATTGTGAATACATTTTATTATTTCGCATTACAAAAACGATTCCCATGGCTTTACCAAACCATGAACACTCATTTTTAACTTAATTATCCGAAGAGTGAAGGGTGTTTTACTATTGGTGAGATTATTTTTCGAATATATTTCATTATCTTATTTGAGCGAAAAAACGTACTACTGCTAATGGTGTTATCGTTTCTGGTATATATATTCTTTATTCAGTACAGGTGTGGGCCATTGGCCCTATGTAAAAGGGGGTGGGATAGCGCAGTGGTAAGCGCGTTCGGCTTCGGATCAAGAGGTCCGGTGTTCGAATCCCGCCAGGGGCACGGCAACTTTGTCTGCAGTAGAGAACTGTTCTACACGCAGTAAGGTTTGGGTGCAATGCTACACTGAATTTCAGTGCAGTACCACCCATGGTTTGCTAGTTCAAGTCGATGCTCGCAGGTTTCACCGCAATGCATAGACATGTGGTGTTGCGGGCTTTCTCCCTGCCATAATACTAGCAGCCGCGACATAAGTGAAATACTCTTGAAAGCGGCGTTAAACCCCATCCCAACTCACCTCACCTCACCTCAGCTCACCTATGTACAACATGGTCCATAGAAAACAATAACAATCAAACATGAAGGATTTCTAGCCTGAGATTTGTTACATGAACTATGAAGCATGCTAACTTCTTATGGTAGTTTCACGTTGAGACGACATGAGTATATTGAACTTAGACATTGTCGGGAATTCATAATATTTAACTGGTATATATTGTGGTCGAAAATTATGATAAGCTTCACAAATTAGCAAAAAGTGATACTCTGTCTCAACGTGTCCAGAGTTACAAACCTTACAAAGTCTATCATATCACATCCAAATACCTGCCAGTAACTTTGCCCTTCTAACAACATTCAATAAACCAATTTGTTTTATCTTCGTATACAACGTAATAAATTAAAAAATAACATTGCTTGTTGTTGCTGGAATCAAAGTTATTCATTCATTGGAATCTGGTTTGATAATTATCTAGTGTTGGTGTCAATAATCAAATAAATAGGGCTTATGAACGATAAAAAGAACAGCGCGACAAAGAAAGATTAAGCTGTTAAGCATGGCCAATTCCTATTCAACATATATATGTTATATGCCACATTCATGTTTTGTCATTGCAAAGCATTGTTGGCACATTGTCATTACATCTAAAATATGGTGCAACTGTGTGGATCAGACCATCTTTCATGAAGAGGGGGTAGAAGAAGAAGAGAGAGAAGAAGAAGAAATTAAAATTAAGAAAAGGAAGAAGAAGGTGAAAGGGAGAAGGAGGAAGAAGAAGATTTTATTTACGTGTCATATGCCGTACATATATAATATAACTAAGACGTATTAACATGATCATAAAAACAGCACCCAGCCCTCAGGATTACGAGACACGATATGTTTTGAAAATACAGGTTAACCTTAGTAAATGTTCTTTTTTAAAAAGAGACCTAGGTGTTGTATAGTATTGTTAAAACTGGTAAAATACATTTTGGATGGTTTCGTAAGACTATGTCCGGCTATGCTGCTCAAGTTCACATGTAACTTCTGCTTGAGGCTAAACAGTGCCTGTTTTGGTAGTCTACTTATGTTTTCAATAGCTTCATTTTACAATTTCAACTTTTCCTGAAGTAAATTCTTAGGGTAACTGGTCACGGGGACGATTGTAATTTCATTGGATACAATGTCGAGCATAGAGAGATAACATAACGAGATTGAACCTAAAGAATACACTGTAGAATAAACAACACAGGTGAGAACATCAGGTGGTGTTTTTCAAAGGATTTCGTTCACAACACAGCTCAGAGTAGGATAAATCTAATTAAATCTAGAAGTCGAGTTAATTAGAATTACTGGTTTATAAAGCACTGACATCTCCAAGTAATTCCGCCAATGTTTATCATTGCCACGTGTTCGAAGCTCTGGGTTGTGCCATGTTCAGTAACTAATATCGCCAAAGCCTCTTAATTCGCGCATCATTGGTTTTCGCGGGAGTTAAAACAATATCGTTTGATAAAGCTCCAGCAAAATGGCGTTACGGTAAATACAAAGCCAGTGTATAATATCTCGCTCAGAATGGCAGCCCCTTTGTCAGAATCAACCCGTATTGTGTGACGTCGGTGCCGGGCGATGGGTTGTTACGAGTAGAATTCTACACTCTACGTTGATAGAGATGTACATTATTCCGCGATTGTGGCAGTAAATAATATCCATTGTCTGAAGTAATTCTAACGCACTGGGTCTCGACAAACCAGCACGCCTGATAAAATCTTTGTGATTTTATTTGCACTAAGCAGTATTTCCGTCAACACAAACCCGTAACCATGGATATTCTATTCAAGGGAGATAACCCTGGAAGATCAAGCGTGCCGCGACATTGTGTGACTGGTTACAGTAGCGAGTTTCGCTGCTCGAAATGCGATCGATAATGGCGACGGGACGAATCTTTTTCCAGCATGTAAAAACTCGGTACATTCGCCATGTGGAAGACAAGCTGGGATAACGGGAAGAATTTCAGCCTATTTCGAGGCGGGATCGCGATTATGATTTTTAGGCTGGCTGTCATAATAAAGCAATACATGATGGTTAATAGACGTAAGCGACTAACAATAGGTTTATCGAACGATAATAGTAAAGCGTATCAAAATGTATAAACTGCAATTTTAGACAAAATTAATGTTGAATAATAGTCTGATTTATTTGGTACTTATCTCTTGTATTTATCTCTGTTATTAGTTTGACATTTTGACATGGATGAGGATTGTATCATGAGTTGTACCCAGATGAACAGTAAGTCAATACGCCAATATCATGCTGATTGCCATTAATATGTGTTTGAAAAGGCTCTTACGTAAATGGTAATAAAATACTCATCTCCATATAGATATGACGTCTCGTTGTCATTGGCAACGGGTCGAATCTGCTGTGAAAAGATTCCACGGGAATCCATGTTAAGCATGTTGGTGTATATTGCAGAGAACAAGAGTAAAATGGTGGCTTTTGCGAAAGTTATATTTCTTTGTAAAACATATTACCCTGAATTTGGGAAACGTTCGGTAACAGCGATGGTTCATTTCACAAAAAAAGTGATGATAAGTCACTATGGTTACCTTTTTATTTTGTTAGGTTAAAGGTTGTGAGTTAAGGTTAACCTGAGTGAAAGGTTCTTTGCGAAAGCTATATTTCTATTTATAACATTACTACCGTGAAGTTTGGGCAACTTCCGGTAACGTCGATAACGCCTGTACTTCCCAATGCAAAGCATAACTCTTGCCAGTCTCCATTACTGCAGTATTTCCCTCTCTTTGCCGTGCCAAGGTAGTGAATCGCTGCGCCAGAAATGCATAGAGGACCCGGATTTCCAAGCACAGATAGCTTAAAGAAATACTGCAAGGCCTAAATCAGCCAGTAATGAAGACTGGCAAAAGTTATGTCTTGCATTGGGAAGTTGTTAACAACGGGGTGATTGAAAGTCACTAAGGTTTCCTTAATGTAATGTTAAATGATAGCAGTTTACCTTTACCAGTTACCTTTATATTCTGTAAGGCTAAAGGGTATGAGTTTATGTTAACCTTAGTAAAAGATTCGTTTGCGAAAGCTTTATTTCTTTTTACAACATTACTACCGTGAAGTTTGAGCAACTTCCGGTGACGCCGATAACTCCTTTAACAAGCAGGATGATTGAAAGTCACTAAGGTTTCCTTAGTGTAATGTTAAAAGATAGCAGTTTAGATTAAGCTTAGTAAACGTTCTTTTGCGAAAGCTATATCTCTTTTTAAAACATTATAACAATGAATTTTGGGCAACTTCCGGTTTCATCAATGATTCATTTCACAAGCAAGGTGATCATAAGTCACTTAGTCACTTAGTGTAATGTTAAATGATGTGAGCTAGTTTATGTTCACCTTAGTAAACGGTTCGTTTGATAAACATTACTACCGTGATTTTTTGGCAACTTCCGGTTTCATCGGTTTCCTTTACATGCAAGGTGATCGCAAGTTAAAAGGTTACCTCAAATGTGACCTAGGTTAACGCCCCTTGGAAGCGTCGTAACGTTAACCTCAGTTGAGATCCATGTTTGTGTGTATGCAAACAGAAGGGCAAGGGTTTTCGAAGCTCCCTTCGTTAGTACTAATATTCCTAAAAGTCACTGCCATCGTATGATTCTTACGGCCATTTCATATTAAGAAAGCTTCGGAAACATGGGTGTAACTGAATTCGAAGACCAGACTTAATTTTGATGGATTCATAGACAGAGAAAAATGGAATATTTTTATTCAAATATTTAACATGATGATAAACGCAACCTTTAGCTAAATAGATATCAAGAAAACCAAGATCTGTGGATACACGTCGCACTCGTTGTAATAAAGAAGTTGACTATCCATTAAACTTCCCTTCATCTTGTAAAATGCCTTTAAAGAACAGTATATATTATCTGAAACAAAATATGAAAAATTGGCCAATTTTTCTGTGCCATTATGGCGATCGTCTTCAAAGTTTAATAGAGGTTTTAATAATTTACAAGAACCAAATAATTGATGTTGGTTCCTTTGTATGAGTGTTTTGAATTTATAAAGAAATTAAGTAAGTATTATTTTATCAAATATTTGCCACTAATTCGCAACGATGATACCCATAATAACATACATTTACGTTAAAAGATATTTGTTTTTTTTCAGGAGGACAGGTACCATAAGCTATTAATTTGAATTTTTATAAAGTTTATGCAGTTCATCTTTACTTAAAAGGGTTAAGCATAATTATACAACCTGATAGAAAACGGTGTCACGTATTAAACGAAATTACAAGTTATTTTAGTGTGAACACCTTTTAATAATTCAAGGATGGTAAATGTCTCCTCGATGCTGAACCGAACCATAACCAATCCTTTCCGAACTCTATTTATTGATTGAAGGGGGTTGTTTGGTTGCAATTGGTAACATTTCTTTCCATTTTGTGAGATCTCTTTATTTCCATTAGAAAACGTGCTACAGTCCCTTTAGGAAGTTAAGTTCTAATAAGGTAAATGTGTATGTAATATTGATCGGTAATGATCACCTGAAATCGGCTTCCTCGGTAAAATGAATGGAAATGTTACAAACAGTCAACCTCGTCCCCAGGGCTGATCAACTTCCATAAAGGCTTGATAGAGCCTGACGCAGGAGAGACGTAACAGCACTGTGAGGAGCTTCACAAACAGTCTCATATTATAAAACCCTTCAGTTCGAAAGACGGACAGTACATCTATAACAAATCACCTGTGCGAACTTTGCATTTCTTTGAAAATACAGACTATGATGGTGACGGCCATTTAACAACGCTAAGAGAGAATGAACCTCAATTAATCACTATGGTTCGAGGATTTTTCAAATATACATCATGGTTCGAGGATATTTCAAATAATCCCAATGGTTCGAGGTTATTTTAAATAATCACAATGGTTCGAGGTTATTTCAAATAATCCCCATGGTTCGAGGTTATTCCAAATAACCAGCATGGTTCGAGGTTAGTTAGAAAATCAGCCAATCAAATCTAACAACGGGAGTCAAACGAGTCTTTGGATCTGCCGAAGACCACACGCTGCGTGTAGTAATCGGTTTTGTATCTATGAATAAAATATGAAATATAGTCTGTGTTTAAACTTATATGACAAGCAAGTGCAAGTTGAAAACAAGATCTATGAGCAGCGATAGAGAAGGGACCATGTTTTTGGACAGTCAACTTCTTTATTACAACGAATGCGGCGTTTAGGTGTAGATACTGTGTCCCCGTTATTTAATAGACTGTGCTAATATCTACACCGACACATCGCATTCGTGGCGATAAAGAACTTGAAACTTCTTTTTATTAAAAGTGTTTGTATATATAAGTTCGAAAAATGACTCTTAAACGAAAGAGTAATATTTATTTTTTATAACATAAAACTCCCAATAACATGACTGGCTTTATTGCGTTTACTGTGTGATAGATGTTTCCTTAAAATGAAAAGATATGTGGGTGATGTTTGGTTAAGACTTCCCCTCAAGGTATTTAAATGATTAACATGTTTGCGTACACCGATTGCAAGAGAAAGTTCTCTCTTCTCTTCGCTATAAATAGTCCTGAAGCTTGATTGAATTGTGAAAACTGATTCAATAAAAGACAAACTGTAAACTGACCTCCTTCAACCCGACACGCCCTATAAACCGACATACTTCAATCTGACACTTTCTGTAAACCGGCATCCTTCAATCTGACACACTCTGTAAACCAACATCCTCCAATTTGACACTTTCTGTAAAACGGCATCCTTCAATCTGAAACTCCCTGTAAACCGACATCCTTCAATCTGAAACTCCCTGTAAACCGACATTCTCCAAATTGACGCTCCCTGTAAACCAACATCCTCCAATCTGACACTCCCTATAAACCGACATCCTCCAATCTGACACACTCTGTAAACCAACATCCTCCAATCTGACACACTCTGTAAACCAACATCCTCCAATCTGACACACTCTGTAAACCAACATCCTCCAATCTGACGCTCCCTGTAAACCGACATCCTCCAATCTGACACACTCTGCAAACCGACATCCTCCAATCTGACACACTCTGTAAACCGACATCCTCCAATCTGACACACTCTGTAAACCGACATCCTCCAAACTGACGCTCCCTGTAAACCGACATCCTCCAATCTGGCACACTCTGTAAACCGACATCCTCCAATCTGACACACTCTGTAAACCAACATCCTCCAATCTGACGCTCCCTGTAAACCGACATCCTCCAATCTGACACACTCTGTAAACCGACATCCTCCAATCTGACACACTCTGTAAACCAACATCCTCCAATCTGACACACTCTGTAAACCAACATCCTCCAATCTGACACACTCTGTAAACCGACATCCTCCAATCTGACACACTCTGTAAACCAACATCCTCCAATCTGACACACTCTGTAAACCAACATCCTCCAATCTGACACACTCTGTAAACCGACATCCTCCAATCTGACACACTCTGTAAACCAACATCCTTCACTCTGACGCTCCCTGTAAACCAACATCCTCCAATCTGACGCTCCCTGTAAACCGACATCCTCCAATCTGACACACTCTGTAAACCGACATCCTCCAATCTGACACACTCTGTAAACCGACATCCTCCAATCTGACACACTCTGTAAACCAACATCCTCCAATCTGACACACTCTGTAAACCGACATCCTTCAATCTGACACACTCTGTAAACCAACATCCTTCAATCTGACACACTCTGTAAACCAACATCCTCCAATCTGACGCTCTCTGTAAACCAACATCCTCCAATCTGACACACCCTATAAACCAACATCCTCCAATCTGACACACTCTGTAAACCAACATCCTCCAATCTGACACACTCTGTAAACCAACATCCTCCAATCTGACACACTCTGTAAACCAACATCCTCCAATCTGACACACCCTATAAACCAACATCCTCCAATCTGACACACTCTGTAAACCAACATCCTCCAATCTGACACACCCTATAAACCAACATCCTCCAATCTGACACAATATGTTAACCAACATCCTTCAATCCGACATTCACTGTAAACCAACATCCTTCAATCTGAAAATCCCTATAAACCGACACATTTATTCGAACCCGAGTGTTACAGTCTACATCAGTCGATTCGATAAACATGATATTTGTCAATGAACGACAGTTATCCTCTATATATCGCATCAAGTACATCCAATAGAAAACACAGCTGGAATGTAATCGAGTATTGTCTTTGATTCGTAAACCTTGACATTATACAAGGTATTTTTGGAAAAGTTATTTACTCAGGCTATTGCTAAATGCGCATCTGCGTATTATAGCATGTTTCACTGACCGATGTTGCTGTATGCGGTTATCCGGTGTCTTGACAGTCTCAACAGAGGCTGGTATCGGTGTTTCCCCCGTTAAGGGGACAGCACAAAATTTGTAGGAGATAATAATCGAGATACAGAATATAGAGGATAATAATATTCCATTTAATATCATTTTTATTAAAAGTTAAGATTTGGTATTAAACGAGCGAAAGCGAGGTTGATACCAAAATATTCACGGAGATAATACAAATGGTATTAAATTGAAGTTTAGTATTAGTTTATTACTTGCCTAAATTAATCAAGCGAAATTGCCGACAGTTTGCTAAACTAAAACGAACCATGCACCATTGTTACGTCATAACTACACACTGTTGTGATATCATACATGTAGCGGTATTAGATATTAGATATTATATGAGTGTATGTCTATGTCATACTATGTTTACGACACGAGTGCCTGAATATTAGTATTTCCCGAGCGAAAGCGAGAGATATACCAATATTCACGCACGAATGTCGTAAACTTAGTATGACATAGGCAATAATATAATTTCCCATTTATTAACGAAATCACGAAATTGAAGAACATACGCTAAAATCTACTTTTAAGCATACATTTGTAGGCTGCTGCGCTTTGCGTCGCCTTTAGAACGCAGCGTCGTAGAAGAAGCGTGACGTCATAACATTGTTTATGACGTCACGTCACCATGATAAATTATATTTTGGCCAAAGGCATCGTATGGAAAATAGAACCCCTCCCAGGTAACAAACTATATTGACGTATAAATATATCACTGCAGTATCTTGCACGGGGGACTAATACAAAATTAAAACATATCGCTGTTTATCTATTTAAATAATATCATAATTTAGACGGGAGTATTCAATGTCTGACTGTCCCTTTAAGTAACATCCTCTTCTTTTAATTAAAATGCATATGAGTTGACTCACAGCCCACCAGTAATGTCACAGTTGACTGCACAGAGACCGCGAACCCTTGCTCAACCCGGGCCGTAATTAAATGCTCCTTGCTAGATCCACAACTATTAATCTAAGGCACATCGGAGCGCCAATTCTGATCATTTTGGTTTCAATCACATTAGAAATTGTCTTGAATTAAATTTTGGCTGATCTAATGATATATTGATTTATTACATTATCCCGAGAGGGGTGTTCCTTTCTATAGTGATATAAACCCTCTGCTTACTGGTTTTAACTTTTATCATATAATTTGGAGTGAGATAGAGCTATAGTGGCGATAATTGTTACGTCACTCTATTTTGCGGTAAACAATTTATTCCTCACAAGCATGACGTCATAAGGACAATGTTATGACGTCATAGTGTCAGATTTTACGTTTATCGTTGAAATCACTCCATTTAGACATAAAACACAGATATAATTAATTGAATATATATATTTTTCTTGACAATCATGAGGTAGAAACGTTAATATTTCACTTGCGGCTGAGCCACTTGTGAAATATCTACTTTTCGATGTCACTTGGTGAGACAAAAATGGTATTTTTCAAGGAGAGACAAATACCCTCTATCTATCATACCCGCAGAATGGTGTGATAGTTACTCGCGTGACGTCATTAGAACAAAACTATGACGTCACTTAGTATTGATAGCAGCTTCTACAAGGTACACAACAGAAGTCATTTCTGATCGAAAACCGGACAAGGCACTGCGGTCGGCGCGCGTCAATTAGTTTAACATAATTTTGGAAACATATTTACAACCGACAAAGACAAATTTGGGTTGGTAATGTTTAATAGGTCATATCACTAATGTGCATGTAAATGGGTTTCTGCACATGTATGATGTTTTTCGATTTTCATTGTAGTTATTACTTGATATATTTGGTGATTGAGGATGAATATACAAGTTGAGCGAAATATTATTACCGTATTCGAAATGAAATGGTATTTTGGCACGTATTAAAGGGACAGTAGCCTGTTTTTTGCAAACTTTATGTTTTCAAATTTTCCATTTATAATGATAGTTTATGTCATTTATATTTACTTTAGAAGGTAAAACATCTTATTACACAAAGCAATTATCCGCAGTGGTAATAACGGTGTCGCGTACAAAGCAAAAATTGCATGGCGGTCATTTTATTGTGAACACATTTTATTATTTCGAAAATGACAAAAACTATTCCTACTGCTTTACAGAACCATGTACACTCATTTTTTAACTTGAATATCCGAAGATAGAAGGGTGTTTTACAGTTGGTGACATTATTTTTCAAACACATTTCATCGATTTATTTAAGCAAAAAACTCGTGCTACTGCCCCTTTAAAGCCAAATTAAATATTATGAAACACAATGGATTTCACTTTAAGCGAGACGAGAAGCCAGTCTATATTGGTAAAGTCCTACAGATACTGCATGACACCGAAAACAAAGTGCATGCCCGACTCTGCGAGGGAAGAGCCAAACAGAGAAATCAAAGGGAACTCAAACCCGCAGTCGCTCGCTTGGTCCGTTCCAGACTCGAAGTCGCATCTGTACAATAATTTACGGCGAAAGAACAAACTTTCGCGCATGTAACCAGTTTGGCATTCTCTTCCCACAGAGGTTACTCCCTTCAGATTTCCGATCCTACAGGAAATCTGAAGGGAGTAACCTCTGTGGGAAGAGAATGTCAGTTTGGTTAAACAGCCCTTTCCATGTTAGAGTATGTTCAACTTTCATTTACGTTTTTTCTAAAAATCGATTTTATAATCATTAATTATTTTGGTTTAACAATCACATGATTGCATGTATCGGACATCACCTCGAATTTTCCTTTCATAAAATTCCCCGGTCCAATTTTCAACATCGAATAAATACAGATAAGTCGTGTATATGTAGGTAATTGTATATAAGTATACGTACACATCCGAAAGAAGATGTAGTACAGTATAAGAGGATTTCACCTGTCGGACGGGTTGATTGATAATTAACTCGAGATGCGGTGTGACTACGATCCCTATTATCTGGATCAGTCCATTAGTTGGAATGGGTAACAGTGTAGTCAACTTCAGTGCAACCAACAGAAAAAAACGATTGCACTTGCTAATAACACATGTATGTACTTTAAAATAGTAGATATGTCAAAAGATCAAACTACATTATGGCAATCCTGTATAAACAGTTAAAATATATATACTCAATGATCCGATACCATTACGAAAATATCGAATTTGTTCAAAACTCCATCTACTCCCGTCTTTAATGCATATCCATGAACAATGGCTTATTGACTTACCATTCTACACAATAGGGGTGGGGAAGTAACCGTTTGCATTTAGTGTAGGCGATATGGGGTGTCGGCTATACGAGGGTAAGCCACTTATGTCACGGCTGTTAGTATTATTGCAGGGAGAAAGAACGCAACGCCATGTGGCTATGTATTGCGGTGAAATCTACGAGCATTGGTTGGAACTAGCAAACCATGAGTGGTATTGCATTGAAATTCAGTGTAGTATTGCACCCAAACCTAACAGCGTGTAGAACAGTTCTCTACTGCAGACAAAGTTGCCGATCCCCTGGCGGGATTCGAACCAGGGGCCTCTTGTTTCAAAGCCGAACGCGCTAACCTCTGTGCTATCCCTCTCCTTATTTCGGATCGGACTGACGGACGAACGGACGCACGCACGAGCGAAGCCCATTTCAATATAATAACCACCACCTCATGATTGATACATATTGTTCGTCTTGTTTAAGAACAAATATCAGAACAGCGGCCTAAATTGCTGGTATTATAAGATTGGCATCCTCTAAAATGGATTGATGTAAACATGTGAATATCTTCAAATACTGACTCTGATCTTCTTTGGAGGTACTGGAGAACTTAAATTAATGTATATTTGAGCATTAAAGCTAGGAATCAAGAATGTGTGGAAATAATGTATCTAAAACTTCTCGCCTCCACACTGAGAAACGAAATTCCATCTTCCGTCTCCCCCATACCATGCATCACATCATCATCTCGTCCCCCGTCACGCATCTCTCTCCTCCCTTATCTCAACCCCCAGTCTTTTTCTCGGCTTCCTAAAGTCCTCCATGTGATTTGACCATTAAACAGCTTTGGAGCCTCCACATCGAGAAGTTATTCACGTAATGTCAACTCTTCGTAACTTTTTAACTCGGAGAGGGGAAAAAATCTCCATTTTGCTAAGAATGGACCTGTTGGACGTCTTATCAAACGAAATACTTGCCACGAAATCCTCAACACAAGCCGAGGAGGCGAGTGAAATATTTCACACTCAATTGTGATAGTTGCCAGTGACAATTTTCAGTCGTTTCACTGCGGAGACGGGCATTTTAAGTCCTTGTTCGTAGGAAGTAACACTTCAGTGACGAGTGCAGAGAACGTTTACTGTGTGTTGAGGACACTTAAACCAACGAGTCAACGTTTTAAAACCCTACAGCAACGATACAACGAAATCCAGAGAAAACAACACGAAATCTTCTTTAAAATTAACAAATGTTTGCCCCTGCACATGCTGTTGTTGACTCATGATATCCTCAAAACAACAACAAGCACAACATATGCCTTTAAGTGGTGACCTTTAAGAGACGATGCCAATCAGACACGATGGTCTACATGTGCAGTGCAGTCAGTTGAGTTATGATTGGTCAGCTTTCTGGTTTAGCGTATCCCAAAAAGCTGTGATCGGCTGATGAGCTAAACGTTTCACCTCGTAAGTATTTTGTCCCCCAAAATTTATTAAACTTAAAAAGTACCTTTTAAACATAGGTTCTCAAGAAATATAGCTTGATGTGCAATGTCTACAAACGCGATGGTCATAGGTCTAGATACCATAGACAGTTAGAACGTTGTAGCGTACATATACGTTCACGAAGGCAAACTTTTTACCGTGGATTTGCAAATTAATAGAGCATCTCTTAGAAAAGAATGATGTGTTTAAGTTTTATTTTAAAATGCTTCCGTCACCTTTTGGTGTATGTGAATGTCTTTAATATAAAAGTGAATAAATGTCGAATGTGGATAATAATAAAAACATATTTTCATCTGAAAAGCGTTTGGTTGGAACGTTTCGCAAACGTTTATCTAATTCAGTTTCGTTTCATTCAACTTGAAAATTGTATCTGAAAATTCAAGACTATATTTGTCCTTTTGTTCTGCTTTAAGTGCAGTTTAACGCATTTCACGTTTTTCTCTTGACTGACGCCAACGTTGGTAAACCTCAGCTTACTCAGAGCCTGTTGTGACAGATTTTACAGATTTAACGGTAGGAGATTGTTCAGCTTAAAAAATAGCTCCCCTTTCCCATGTCGACACCCGAGGAATGGGACTCACCCTCACACCTGATCAAATCGGACCCCTAGGGAATCCGGAGATCCCCCGATTTTAATATCCTGACCCCCACAGATTTGCCAACGACCCACTTGATTCTCATGAAACAGCTTGAAACATGTTTTCACCTCCGTCAAGAACGTGTCTCATTGGTCAATTCAAGCGATGTCCACATAGCGGCAGATTAGTGATTGACCCTCTCCCCCCTTTAATTCTATCGCCACTGCTTAAAGCAGGCTAGTTCTTCCGGTGACCATGTGTCCCCATGGTCAAGCAGGACCCATGTATTCATAGCTTAGTGTTTCACACCAGTGTCCAAACTTGGGACGAAAACACCACGGTTGTGTTGACATTCATTAGAAGCTCCGACCTTAAAGGGGATCGTCTGGTTAACGCAGGGGATCACCCCAGTCCTCGAGATCCCCCGATCAACATACCTGTTGGCTTAAGATGGCCGCCAGGTGGCGCGGAGACCACGTGATTGACGTGTTTTACGAATCATCTCACCTGCGCTCAAGTTCAAAACAGACTTGAAACAATTACATTCGGAGATTAGCGTCTTACTGTTCAAAACTTCTCAACCCCTAATCGGATAATCCAATCGCCCTATGCGATTTGTAAGCTGACCGCTTAAGCCAGTCAAACTTTGTATTGAGATGAAAGGAAAGACTGATGTTTCTGAAGCATTGCTTAAGAAAACTTCTGTATTACGGCTTCAGGGCTGTTTACAAATGATCCAAACAAAACGATATGTAATTGTTAACCTTAACATTGTTACGGAGATCATACGTTGATATATACATAAAGCAAAACATCTGTATCATATGAGTTGTTGAATTTTATTTTGCCATTGACAATAATTTATTAAAGGCATTGTAGCACGTTCTGTGCATATTCGAATTGTTTTTTATAATAAAAGTTAATGTAGTATAAATGTACTTAAGAGGGCAATACAGTCCATTAAACGACCCTATTCGTAGAAAACTGTATCATGTATACAACGAAAACTGCAAGCGGCCATTTAAGTGGGAACGCCTTTAATAATTCGTGTTGCTTAATCGAACCACAATCACTCGTTTTAGAACTCTATTTATTGCTTGTTTGCAATTAGTAACATTTCTTTTCCATTTTGTGAGATCTCTTTATTTACATTAAAGAACGCGCTACAGTCCCTTTAAGATTATAAACTGGTGGGATGGATATTCTCAGTTGTCTCCAACCACATGTGAAGTTTAGTGCAGATATGTTGCGCAACAGAGATGAACGACCAGATTTCCATTCGTTCGCACATAATGAAAACTGGTCGTCCATCTCTGTTGCGCTACATATTTGCGCTAAACTTCACTAGTGCTCCAAACTCACATGGCGAAAATTAGAGAAGGTTTTACAATTAAGAAAACCCAGACTTGCATTTTATAAAGCTGAAAGGTGGTAGAAAATCACTGAGGTATAACCTGATTCCAATGTGAAAGAGTTCGGGTTAATGTTAGTCAAGGTTATTTTGTGAAAGGAAGCTTTATTTGTCCATTAATAGTTTTAAATACAAAGATGTCAATGAAAAACTCAGCACATGTCCCAAACATTCAGAGGAATTTGATTTTAAGAAATTCAGATCGGTGTGTGTTTGCAGTAGTCTTTGGATTTAATTGCATTGGAAACTTGTATGATGAAATCTATTTTGGTAGAATGGGATGTTTGCTCAAGCTTTTTTAAATATATTCAGGACATTATGAATACGTTTTGCTTGTACGAGTATATCTCATGAGTGTTTTAGTTTTTGAATTGTTAAACGAGTATTGTATGATGAAACCCATCTGGTATACAGAATGAGATGTTTTCTCAAAATAGAGGCATGGTTTCTGTAGCTCAACATGAATTCATTGATTTATTATTGAAGTTTGAATATCTACGTTATCTTAAGTAATACATTGTAAAAACAAAAAATAATAAGATTTCTGATTGTAACTCACATTTGGCTAAGGAGTCTGTACATAACATTTCAGCTTTCTAGAGCTGTTCATAATTGAGAAGAAGATGAAAATAGGTTTTTAGGTCATGAACCTTGTGACCCGCATTTGAAATCTACACAATTTAGAAACCACATTGGCCAAGGAGTCTGCACATAACATTTCGGCTCTCTAGAGTCACTGGTTCTGGAGAAGAAGTCGGAAATACGAATAGTTTACAGACGGACGGATGGATGGACGGACGCCGGATACCATGCATGCCCTATAAGCCCACCGGGCCTTTTGAAATGTTTGCTCAAGTTTTGGAATAACATTCAGAACATTATGAATACGTTTTGATTTTACAGGTATATAGAGTGATTTGATTTGCTATAATTTGTATTGTATGATGAAATCCATTTAAGTATATAAACTTGGATGTGTTTTTTTCAAGTTTTGTAAATGCATTCTTGACATTATGAATGCGTTTGTTTAGTACAGTAAAAATAAAGAATGTTTTAGTCTATGATTTGCTATAAGAGAATTGTATGATGAAACCCATTTAAGTATATAAACTTGGATGTGTTTTTTCAAGTTTTGTAAATGCATTCTTGACATTATGAATGCGTTTGTTTAGTACAGTAAAAATAAAGAATGTTTTAGTCTATGATTTGCTATAAGAGCACTGTATGATGAAACCCATTTGGTATATAGAATGCAATGTTTGTTAAAATTTTGGTAATGCGTTCAGAACATTATAAATGCGTTTTGTTGATACAGGTATATAGAATGAATGTTTGAGTTTTTGATTTGTTAGAAGAACATCGCATGATCAAATCCATTTGCATGGTATAAAGAATGAGATTTTTGCTAAAAAATTGGAAATACATTCAGAGCACAGTGCATACGTTTTGCTTTTACAGGTATATAGAATGCATGGTTTAGTCTTTGATTTGCTATAAGGACATTATATGATGAAACCCAATTGGTATATAGAATGGGATTTTTGCTCATGTTTTGGAAATACATTCATAACATTATGAATACGTTTTTTGGGTACAGTATATAAATTGAATGATCTTTGATTTGATATGAGAGCATTGGATTATGAAACCCATTTTGGTATAAAGAATGTTATTATAGGAAGGGATGTTTGCTCAAAAATTGGAAATGCATTCAGAACATTTTGAATACGTTTTGTTGATACAGGTATATATATTTTTTTAGTCTTTGATCTCCTGTAAGAACTTGGTATATACATGATGGGATCCATGTTGCCATTTAAAAGGATATGCTCAAGTGTTGGAATGCTTTTAAACAATATATATAATTTTCTGGTACATGGAATGGAAGTTTTAGAAAATGATTTCCGTTTGGAGTATGACAAGGCTTGGTTAATGTACAGAATAATAATGCCTTCTACTTTCTTTAAATGTACCATATTATGTTAAAAGTCCATGTTTTAAATATAGAAAGGATGTTTTAGTCTTTAATAAGCATGATTTGAATATGGGATG